>JAUMHP010000040.1:19739143-19758574 GCA_032361065.1 Enteromius trimaculatus
CTTGTTTCCTCATGGAGACCTAACTAATGTCCCACAAGATCAACATTTACTGCTATTCCTATCTTTGTGGAGACAATGGTCCCCATAAGGTGATAAATACCTGGGGCACACACACACACATACACACTCTCACACACACTCTCTCTCACACACACACACACACACTCTCTCACACACACATACACACTCTCTCTCACACACACACACACACACACACACACTCTCTCTCACACACACACACACACACACTCTCACACACACATACACACTCTCTCTCACACACACATACACACTCTCTCTCACACACACACACACACTCTCTCTCTCACACACACACACACACCTTGTACTGCCAGAGGCTGAGTGAGAGCCGGCGCTGTCTGAGTCTGTGGAGCTCCTCCAGGATGATCTGTCTGTGAGACTCGTTCCTGATGCTGAACGGAGCTGACGAGAGATCATCATCACTGAGAGAGAACAGGACCCTGACACACACACACACACACAGATTACAGGGGTGTCTCATGGGTGATACGTGTGTAACAGCACTCTACAACAGCTTCTTGATGTCAAGGACCTATGGATGCGGTGATGTCCTTCCTAAAATATAAGGAAGCTCTCTCTCAATTTTTTCAATCTCTCTCTCTCTCTCTCTCTATATGTTTATGGATGTGTGTATATATTAGGGCTGGTAAACAATTACATTTTTTTAAATGAATTACAAAATAATTGCATCAAATTTGGAGAAGCAACCCCCGAAAGAACGGTTAAAGTCATTGTTGTGTAACAGTTATATTTACATATGTACAAAAGAAATATTATATTTGATCAAATGATGAGTGAAGGACGACACCATTGTCATTTCTGGGTAAATGGACTACACCTTTAATAATTTATTTTATTAATTTAATTATTATTACTATGAAAATGAAATGACTCTAAATAATAAAGTAAACCTGACAGTAGGCGGAGGTCCTGGTTTCACAGACTAACCCAGGACTAGGTCATAGTTCAGTAAGGACAGTTAAGTCATTTTTATAAGCATGAACACGGGGGATCTATGTCGTTCTAATGGCTTCTGTGAAGTAAATGGTTCTTTATGAATGGTTCATTGAATCATCAGGTTTGTTTGACTGAAGCGGGTCATTATCATCTAAGGACCCTGAGAGCGATTAGAGGAGACGACTGCCATACACCGAAACAGACTAAACCCCAAAATCTTGAGTTTTTGAGACATGCTCCATCAAGCGTGAGTATCTGATCAGTGTGACAGGAGCAGCAGGCCTGGGTCACACGCATGCTAACGCTCCTCCACTGGATTCATGTGAGATTTTCCTGTGTTACCTGCCGCTGATCTTCTCTCTGCGGAAGGATTCTTTATACTGATTGGTCCAGACACTCAGATGCTCCACCCACAGAGTGACATCATCAGCGCTCCACCTGCTGAGCGGTTTACTGAGCAGCACCTCATGACTGGTGCTGGCACTGTACACACGCCACATTAACACCACCATCTACACACACACACACAGACACAAAGTGATGATGCAGCGCAGTAACTCTCCGTCAGTGCGTGTGTGTGTGTGTGTGTGTGTGTCACTCACAGCCATGCAGCACAGCACTATACTGATTCCAGAGAAAATCTCTCTGATGTTGTGCTCCGGGGGATTCATCATATCAAACTGTAGTTGATTCAACATATTAAACAACGGTTGGTTCAGTATATTAAACTGCGCTGGGTTCTGTGGCGGAGCTGCGCGAGGGGCCTGTCTCTTCTCCTGCTGCTGGAACAGCCGAAGAACGTGACAGAACCCCGGGTCGCTCTGGATGGCCTTCCTCCGGCGGCTCACGTCAGCAGGAAACAGCTTCTCCACCGCATCCCTGACACACACACACACACACACAGAGAACATGAATATCATTGTGTGTAATCTGGTCTGACTCCTCTCACTAAAGCGTGTGTGAACACAGCTGGTCTCTCACCGGAGCAGGATGTTGACTTTGGGAAAGCCCACCCACAGCGCTCGGCATTCTGGGCAGTCTGTGCGGATGCGGGGCAGAGCGGAGGCCCACCAGCTGGCCAGACAGTGTCTGCAGAAGCTGTGTCCACAGGTGAGTGTGGTGGGATCCACCAGAACCTGATAGCAGCAGTGACAGCTGAACTCAGACTCACTGAGCTCCGGCTCCACCGGGATCCTCACGTCCATGTCACTCTGCCAACACACACACACACACAGGTTAGGTTTCTGTGAATTGTGAGGAATTGTAGCTGAAACACATATCTAACAGTATACTGGATCATAAAGAGGAAGCGATCCAATATTCATCCTGTCTGCCATTCATAATAATCCACTAGCAGTGAGAGAAAAGCATTTATTAATAAGCATAATTAACAGTGATTTACACAAGCATTTCTCTCTTACTGTAGCTTTTTGTTCTACTCCTCACAGTTTATCTTCATGACTTGAGTTTTCTGTCTGGTTTTGGGCTTGTATTAGTTTGATATTGACATCGGTGACAATGATTATGATGAAAATGAAACATTTTAATATAAGATGTGAGAGTCTGCTGCCAGGTTCATGTCTTACCTCGGTCTCAGCGCTCATCATCAGCTCTCTGTCTCTTGTCTGGCTCCTATCGGCTCTTTGGGTTTTTCATGTAAACCTTCATATCTCTCTGAGCTCAACCGAAGAGAAAGAGAAACTGCCTCACTTCAGCACCTTCAAACACAAACACACACACGTGATAGCAAACATTCATGGGGACTTCCCACTGACTCCTATTGTTATCTATCAAATACTTTAAGAACAAAAACATAGTACATATGCTTAACTGACGCTGAAAGAGGAGATTTTTCTCAGCCGTCTATCACCTGAGATACAGGAACAACAGGGGTTTCCGATGTATCTCAACCCGGATACACACCAACACACACTTTCAGTTTCATTCCGACGTGCTGAAACCATTTCTAATATATGGACATTCATATCTCACTGATGTAAAACATAATTCGTTGTAAATACAGTATATATAGTTACTCACAGAGAAACAGCTAGTCGTGGTCGTCTCTGAAAAGCCCGGATGTCAATACAAATACTTTTACTTTGTGTTTGTAAGCTGTTCTCTGAACAAGGCTGACTTAGATAAAGTTGATTTAATTGATTATAATAATGTAATAACATTATACGTTCATTAAAATATTCTCTACTGGTTTGAAAGTGGTGTATATTACAGCTCTCGGTTCATTTGCACAGTTTGAGCAGCACTAGACTGTTAGTGTATAACGTTACGCTACTATATCAAGTTATAAAAACGTGGAATAGTTATCTTCAAAACGGCACACGTAGCAGTCTGTATGACTGCATAATCATTAAACATTTCAATCGCAGAACTTGTCAAGCGCTCAGTGTTGCCAGATAGGATTGACGATTTCCAGCCTAAAAGCTCACAAATACCCGCCAAATTTTGTACCTATCAATATAATGTGATCGAATGCAAATCAAGGTTCACAAACGGCATTTTTAACACTATAAAACAAAATAATAATAATGCTAGATAAATCGGAGAAAATAGATAAAAGAGAATTAGCCTACCAAATATGAAAAATATGCAAGCAGCAGACAAAAAGGCAATGAAAAAAACAAAAACAAAACAGTGCCCTCGAAAAAACTGCATCATTTTCAATGTCAACAGTCAGAATTTTACAGCACAAAATATCCAATATAGTGTTCATACACACAATATGACATGTCACTACTATAATATTGATGCATACTGCATGATAGTCCGACATAAAAAATATAACAATTTCATGCGCGCTTACTTTCACACAGAACAAGAAAGTCTTTGAAGTTTATAATTAACATTATACAAAACTTTATTTATTTCATCTGAACCTTCTGAAAGAGAAACTATAGATTTTTATTTAACTGTGCTCTGATTTTAAAGTTGCAGTGATAAGAGTCTTCAAGTCATCTCTCCATCAACAGGTGTAGTTCACGTTTTGAGAGTTAATGATGATCACTATACAGTTCTGCATCCTTTATCGCGCTAAACAGCCGTCACTCCTGAATGATTGACGCGGCCGTGACGTCAGCATCAGCGCCAGCAGGCTCTGCAGTGTGGCTGTGTTTAGTAGTTGAGTGACTGGTTGGATGCGGCATGTACACTTGGGCTTGTATGTTAACTAATTAGTCTATATTATTCATGAAAAACGCCCAAATGACCCAAAACCCGTCCAAATGTTGTCCACCACAAACAAATTAAAACCGCCCAATCCAATCCGGCAACACTGCAAGCGCTTTACAGTTTACCTCAGGCGGATTTAACCGATAACATAATAAAGATGGGCGATAAAACGTTTCCAAAGTGAGAGCTGCTAACTATGAATTAATAATTAATTCACATGTACTGTGAGATTGCTTGCTAGTTTCAGTGATTATTACAAGGTTCATAATTTGTGGCTGATTTAATTAAACCTTGTTGACTTAATGGCACATGAATCTAACTAGCTCATTAAGTAATCTTAACAAGGAGATAAACGCATGTTAGAATGAGAGAATTAGTAAATATGTGTAATAGCTGTAGCAGTGGTGTCTTATTTGTCTTTATATGCATGATATTTCTATTCTATGGAGTTTTATCTAATAAGAAAAAGAGTCACACAACCACCCTTTTTATTAAATATATACTCTCTGTTTATTAGTCACGAAATCAATACAATATAAACAATTCTTTTCAAACTTTTAATCATGAACCATGGCAGAAACTGACAATACCATCAAACAGATTATAATATGACAGCAGAGAGGTGAATGTGAACAGTGGTGGATGTGAAGTCCCAGAGAATGCTAGAACCGGTGTTGTGTGGTGTGAAGGTGTCAGCGTCTGTGCTGAGTGTCCGCGGGCAGGAGTGTTCGTATGGCCAGCGCTGCGGTGAGGAAGGGGACGAAGAAGAGCTGTGTGTAGATCTCAAAATGAATGATGAACAGAGGCACGAGCGGCCACAGCAGCACAAACACAGACGAGTCCCTGACCACCGCTATCACCTGAAACCAGACGAGCTGAGGGAGCGTCCTGAAAACACACATCAACACACAGAGTGTTCAGAATCCGCAGGGTTCAGTTCAGTAATGGTGTGTGTCGTACCTGATCTGTCCTCTCCTCCAGAGCGTCCTGTAGAAACTCACGTCCAGGAGCGTCAGTAACGCGGCGTGAACGATGACGAAAGCTGTGGTCCAGTAATGAGAGCTCATCCAGCGCCAGGCCAACGCTGACAGCAGCTGATGGGGCAGCAGCAAGTACATCAGCAGAAACTCCGCCCACTGCCTCCAGCTCGGCCAATCCTGATGCAGCACAGTGTGTGTTAGTGTCCGCCCACTTTTAGTAATTATCCATAAGGGTTTATTAATTAAAAAGCTTCAGTTTTGTCACAACATTACAGACTGGAAGAGAACGTGTTTGGAAATCAGAACTACAAAAAATCCCATGAAGCTTTGTGAATAAAAACGAAGTACAATAGTATAGTAGTTTATATAAGTTTGTTGAAAAAGCACAGTGTTACCAGCGGTGTGTTGCTGGGGTCGTCTGCGGTCACCGGGCAGCTGCTGTGAACGAAGGGCAGGAACATGTCTTCATAGTCCAGCAGGAAGAGGTAGAGCAGGGTCAGCCGGGGGAAGTTCCTCAGAGCGATCAGCAGGAATACAGTCTTCCCCAAAAACAGATCCTGCAGACACAGGGCATGATGGACAGAGTTAGCCGATGAGGTCAAACTCTGGGACATTCAGATCGCTAGGACACTCTCAATACTCTTCACGTGGCAACAGTGTCTGTGGATCATCCATCACAGCATTCTCTGGTGATATCTGTCAAATTACAGGAATAATTTTCTCACTTCAAACACAAAATACTGCGTGGAGCTGAAAGACGGTCCGGAGAACTGTGTGAAGAATTCTAGCACTGAGAAGTGTGTCCTAGCCACTGTACTAACTGTAATGGAGCTGTGCGCTGAAACACACACACACACACACCTTGTACTGCCAGAGGCTGAGCGAGACTCTGGTGTCTTTGAGTTTGTGCAGCTCCTCCAGGATGATCTGTCTGTGAGACTGACTCTCGATGGTGAGCGGAGGCGACGACAGATCGTCATCACTGAGAGCAGACAGTAACCTGACACACACACACACACACACACACAGGTCACGGATGGTCACTGAGGGGTCTCCAGGACTGACAGATGGTCTGTGTGTGTGTGTGTTACCTGCCGTTGATCTTCTCTCTGCGGAAGGTTTCTTTATACTGATTGGTCCAGACACCCAGATGCTCCACCCACAGAGTGACATCATTAGCGCTCCACCTGCTGAGCGGTTTACTGAGCAGCACCTCATGACTGGAGTCGGTACTGAACGCATGGTACAACAACACCACTATCTACACACACACACACACACACACACAGTGATGATGCAGTGCAGCAGGTCATCTTCAGCAGGTGTGTGTGTGTGTGTGTGACTCACTGCCACCCAGGTCAGCGCTGTGATGACTCCAGAGTAAAACACTGCCATGTTGTTCTGCGCTGGGTTCTGTGGCGGAGCTGCGCGAGGGGCCTGTCTGTTCTCCTGCTGCTGGAACACCTGTAGAACATGAGAGAGCCACGGATCGCTCAGGACGTCCTTCCTCCGGCGGCTCACGTCAGCGGGAAACAGCTTCTCCACCGCATCCCTGACACACACCACAAACTAAACTATACCATGAACTATGAAACAGTAACTTATATCTACATGTCTTGTCTCTCACCGGAGCAGGATGTTGACTTTGGGAAAGCCCACCCACAGCGCTCGGCATTCTGGGCAATCTGTGCGGACATAGGGTCGAGCGGAGGCCCACCAGCTGGCCAGACAGTGTCTGCAGAAGCTGTGTCCACAGGTGAGTGTGGTGGGATCCACCAGAACCTGATAGCAGCAGTGACAGCTGAACTCAGACTCACTGAGCTCCGGCTCCACCGGGATCCTCACGTCCATGTCACTCTGCCAACACACACACACACACGATCGTATAACCGCTCCTGACAGAGTCTGCAGACAGGTTCAGGTCTTCAGTCTCGTCAGCTGCTGGTTTCTCTTCTCATATCAGCTCTTTCGGTTTATTCTCTTTAAATGCCAGCCTGTATCTGTCTGATCAGAAAAGAAGAGAAAGAGAAACCTTTCTTCTCAAACACACGTGCACGTGATGGCACACATTCACGGGGACTTTCCATATCTATTTCTACCAAAACACTACATATTAAAGAAGTATGGTATTGAATTGTTTCTGGTTTTTCTACCCCTGCGTAAAAACAGACATAACAAGCATAAAAATACCTATTTTTACTCTAAAAAAACAGTTCTCGGGTCAGTTACTGAACTGCAGTGCTTCCAAACAATCACTTCACTAAAATAATTTAATAAAGACTCTTCTTTCTTCTTTAAAGGAAGTGGCAGGTATTTTCCATGAATTCCAACCCGGAAGCTGAAATGGTAAATCAGCAGTGAGAACATTAAGGGAAGTGTTTTCAGGGTTCGTTTGAGTAGTTTTTTCCACAAATGCAATGCTAAGCACACAAACACTCTTAAATGTTTGCTGAAAACGGCTTGAAAACCTTTTCCCTATCATTACGAATTACTTCACGAATTATATATATTTTTATTCAAAACGACACACTGACAAAAGTGTAATTGTCTGTATCACTGAATATTGTTTAATTACTGAACATTTTAATCGTAAAACAATTGTTATATTACATGTTTAAGGACTAGTTTACCTCACGTTCGGACCGTTACTGATTTGGCGGGAATCTCGAACGATTTGATTCTCGATCATTTTGATTCATTCGACCGGGACACTGCTTTTAAATAATAATTCGTCTATATGAAATATTCACTGTGTATTTTAATGTAAATTAGAATGGGCTGTTAGTTTTCTCTGCGCTGAGCAGGATGAACCAATCACAGTCTGGATAACAGGTTTCTGTTTAATTATTCTGCAGGATTTTAATATACACCGTTTGTATGAATTATTGGATGTAATATATGGTAATATTGTCACTCTTGAGGGTGAGGGAGAAAGCGGCCCGCGAGCCTCAGAGCGCCTCCTGCAGGATCACTCAGCGAGCGGAAGTGCGAGCGACTGCTTCCGGCGGCGGGGGTTAAAGCTTCCAGTGTGTGTTTGTGTCTGAATCGCTGCTTCACAGGATGGAGGTCACCAGACACAGTAAGACGATCAAATTAATCAAATACATCCCAATTAAACCGCATGTGTGCGAGCGAGCGTGTGAATGTGTGTCAATCTTTGTGTTTGTAGATTTTAAAGAGGTTCTTCCAGAAGTGTGTAGCGCTGTGCAGGAGGCGGATTTCATCTCTATAGACGGAGAATTCACAGGTGTGTGTGTCAGAGATCGTGCGTTAATATCTATGTGTGTGTGTGTTTTGAGTTGTCATGTGTTAATGTGTGTGTTGTAGGAATCAGCGATGGCCCGTCAGTCAGTGCTCTGACCAATGGACTGGACACACCGGAGGAGAGATACACTAAACTGAGGAAGGTAAACACACACACACACACACACACACACTTCACTGATTGTTCATTTGAAATTTGACCATATTAGGTTTTAAAGTCACTTTTAATGATTAAAGCATTTATTATGATATCATGTCAAGTTACATTCAGACAATGGTAATGCTGTTTAATTCTTTCAAACGCTAACAAGAAAATGGGAAAAAAAAGAGGGAAAAAATTTTAACTAAATCATACAAATTAACAAATGCATTGTAATTTATAGAATATGTGAAATGAACAACTTTTACTGGTTAAGGTGTGGGTTAAAGCAGTTAAACTAGTTAATTCAGTCAGTAATTGGTAAATCGTTGCACCTGCTGTAAGAGAGTAAAAAGATTTAAAGGAACAGGTCATCATTCAGTGTAATCCTGGAGGCTGAGTAAAGACCTGTTCCTTTAAGACATCAGAGACGGACTGCAGTGAAAGATGAGTGTGACGAGCAGTTTGAGATTACTCTGAACAGTTATTATTATTATTAATACTGTAAATCCCTGTCTGTTTTTGTCGTAGTTGCATGTTTTCAGTATTCTTCAAAAAGTCCTGGATGTGATATTTTTTAATTGCACTGTGCTGAAAACACACACACACGTTTACAGATGATGAGCGGATGATCCTGACATGTGCTTGTGTTTGATCCCCGACCTGTGTGTGTGTGTTCCTGCAGCACTCCATGAACTTCCTGCTCTTCCAGTTCGGGGTCTGCACCTTCAGATACGACCAGAACCAGTCCACGTGAGCATCAGAGCCCTGTCTGCCTGTCTCTGCTCATTTCATGATCTCAGGCCTGAAAATAATCATAGTTCAGAGTGTTGCTTTAATAAAGAAACGTTTTTTTAAAGTTTAATGTACCCTTCAGGACCGTGATGTTCTGGGAGAGTATTAGACGAAGCACATAAAAGAGCTTTAAGTGTAGCTTTGGTCACTCACTGAAATAATAAATAAATTGGAGATAAGTGGAACTATTAAATGCAATTAAATTCTGGCACAGTGAGATTTCCATCATTTATTATTTGAATGAATCTGGGATGATTCGGAGTCTGTCTCCGTCTCACAGGTACGTCACTAAAGCCTTCAACTTCTACGTCTTCCCCAAGCCCTTCAGCCGCACGTCTCCAGACGTCAAGTTCATCTGTCAGGTGAGACGCGTCTGTGTGTCTGTAGCAGACCAGACTGACGCTCTGAATCTGACTCCTCCTCTTCCTCCAGAGCTCCAGCATTGACTTCCTGGCCAGTCAGGGCTTCGACTTCAACAAGGTGTTCTGCAGCGGTCAGTGAGCGTGAGCCCTGTCGTCTGATTGACCACTGCTGTGCTGAGTGTTTGACTGACAGCTGTGGTTGCCATAGGGATCCCGTACCTGACCCAGGAGGAGGAGTCTCAGCTGAGGGAGCAGTATGAGGAGAGGCGGAGCCAGATCAATGGGGCGGGACCAGTGTCGTACACGCCCACCTCAGGGACAGGTGTCTGTAATGTGCCTGAAGACCAGAGAGACTTCATCCGGACGGTGGAGTGAGTCTCACACACACACACACACACACCCTCTGCTTGAGTGTGTTTCCTGCTCAGGGATTATAATAACTGTGCTTCTATACACTACGAATGTTTTAAATAGTCATTGCTTAACAAGAGGATGCATCAGTCATGCTCCGGGAAAGTGAAAATCTCATTTTTTATTTCTTTATTTTTTTTAATCTGTCCAGTGTTTTGTTGTTTTTGTATGTTTAAACCATCTTATTTGATATTGATATGCATATGCTGTATCTTGCATTATTTATAATTCTACCTCATTGTTATTGTTAAATATTAAAAGATAAATATTAAAATGAAATTATTCTTTAAAAAAGAATAAACCTTCAAATCAGGAATATTTCCTGGCAGACAGCTGAAACTAAAGTGAACCAGACAGAAATAAAAATGCATCTAACAGGAATATGAACATATGTGTGGCAGAGTAACACTCCGCTGTAATAATAGTGTTCGGTTTGATTTTAGTCACAATAGAAGTTTAGACTCGTGTGTACAATAGAGCTGTAATTCATACTGGACTGAGTGAGGAGCATTATGGGAAGCGGTGGTGGTGGTGATGATGATGATGATGTGTTGCAGGCAGAAGGTTGAAGCTCTTCTGACGAACTCGGATCAGACTCTGGATCTGGAGCCTTGCACCGGGTCAGAAACACACTCCTGTACTGACTTCAGTAAAACATGTGTGACACACCTGTGAGCATTAACTGTGTGTGTGTGTGTTTCAGCTTTCAGAGGAAGCTCATCTATCAGACGCTCAACTCAAAGTAAGCCCGTCTCTTCTCTGTGTGTGTGTGTGTGTGTGTCATAAGCTTCGTCTCTTCACGTGTCTGGTGTCTTCTGTGCTTCAGATATTCTAAAGGTCTTCATGTGGAGACGCTGGAGACAGAGAAGGTACAAACACACACTCGTTAATACACTCCTCATCATCATCAGGCTCTGATGGGGTGTGTGTGTTCTCAGAAGGAGCGGTTCATTCAGATCAGTAAGGTGGATGAAGAGGAGAGGAGGAGGAGGGAGCAGCTGAAGCAGCAGAGAGAGCAGGTGTGTGTCTCATCAGTCATGTGATCTCTGGATGGATGATGTCATGATGTGAAGTCGTTGTGTGTGTGTGACACTTACAGGAGGAGCTGAATGATGCTGTGGGCTTCTCCAGGGTTATCAGAGCCATCTCTAAATCTGTGAGTCTCTCTCTCTCACTAACACTCTCTCTGTCTCATGATTACGATACGAACCGTCCTGACCCCTGTGTGTGTGTGTGTGTGACGCAGGGTAAACTGGTGGTGGGTCACAACATGCTGCTGGACGTCATGCACACCATCCATCAGTTCTGTGGGCCACTGCCTGAGGTACATGAAGCATCAGAGGATTGTGGGAAAGTGTGGCATGTCACAGTGTGATGACCCCTGTGTGTGTGTGTGTGTTACAGGAACTGGATGACTTTAAGGAGGTGGCCATGTCTGTGTTTCCCAGGTAACCTCTAATCATGTGATCATGCGTGTCATCTTCTGAGTGTAATATTGAATGTCTAGGTTTAAATGCTGCTAGATATTGTGTGTGTGTGTGTGTGTGTGGGGTGGTTTTTTTTTTTTTTTTTTTTTTTTTTTTTCCCTCCACTGAAATTTTCAAAGAATTCTCCAGGATTGATGTCATAGATTAAGTTGAAAGTCTCTTACAGTGATTATTTGTATTACATTAATGTTCTTTGTATGTTTGTACTTGCTTATATTATAAAATGATAAAAATCAACTATACAGCCATTATATAATGAATGGAATTTTTAGCGTTTATTTTTGCCATGAATATAACCATTGATGCTGGCATAAATAACATGTGTCCGTTCACGTCTGCACCAACTCACCCTCTCTCTCTGTGTGTGTGTGTGTGTGTGTGTGTGTGTTTATTTCAGGCTGTTAGACACCAAGCTGATGGCATCCACACAGCCCTTCAAGGTGTGTCTCGTGTGTGTGTGTGTGTGTGTGTTCAGTAGTGATCTGGACCTGTGTTTGGTTTAATGAGTGTGTGTTTGTGTAACAGGAGATCATCAGCAACACATCTCTGGCAGAACTGCACAAACAGCTGAGAGCGAGACCCTTCAAATCACCCACCACTGGTACCACACACACACACACACACACACGCTCAGACTCCCTTCACACTGCTCACTATCCAGCCTCACGTGTGTGTGTGTGTGTTCAGAGTGTCCTGAAGGCCTCCAGAGTTACGACACCTCAACAGAGCAGCTTCATGAAGCCGGTTATGACGCCTTTATCACAGGACTGTGCTTCATCTCTATGGCAAACTACCTGGGTGAGTGTGTGTGTGTGTGTGTGTTCGTGCAGTGATCTGCTTCCAATAGCATTCTGTCCCCATAGGAATATTTAAGAAATCTTATGAATAATTAAGAGTAATGAAACTCATGAAGCATCACTCTTGTTCAATGGTGTGCCTAGCATTTTGTGGTGTTTAATAGTGTGTGTGTGTGTGTGTTTAAAGCAGCTTCAGATCTGCTCTACAATCTGAACTTGCTGTGTCTTTTTCAGCTGTTTTTTAAATTTGTTTAATTCTTTGTGTTTGTCTGTTTCTCTCAGGGTCTTTCCTCACTCCTCCAAAGAGTCACATCTCTGCTCGCTCCAAACTCCTCGAACCCTTCTACAACAAGTAAGACACATTCACTCTCACTCTTTCCCTCACACACTTTCAATCTCTCACACACTCACTCTTTCTCTCACACTCACCCTTTCCCTCACACTCTCATGCACTCTTTCTCACTCTCACACTCTTTCCCTCTCACTCTTTCCCTCTCTCCCTCACACACACTCACACACAGGTCTGAATCAGTGTCTCATGAGTTCATGTGTGTTTTCTAGGTTATTCCTGATGAGGGTGATTGACATTCCCTACCTCAACATGAGTGGACCTGACCGTAAGAGTTCAAGAGATTTATTCTCAACATGTATACAGTGCATACAAGTATTTTTACAGTATCATCGTGTGTGTGTGTTCAGTGCAGCCCAAGCGAGATCATGTCCTGTACGTCACGTTCCCTAAAGAGTGGAAGACCAGTGACCTGTACCAGCTGTTCAGCGCCTTTGGTAAATCTCTCACTCACACACACTCTCTCTCCCCTCTGTGTGTGTGTGTTTGTGTGTGCTGATCTGTGTTTGTGTGTCTCAGGGAACATCCAGGTGTCGTGGGTCGATGACACGTCGGCGTTCGTGTCTCTCAGTCAGACGGAGCAGGTTCAGATAGGTGAGATGCTCTGAGCTTCAGTGTAACTCGATCATTTGCTAACGTCTGCCGTCTGTGTGCAGCCATGAACACCAGCCGCTACGCCGAGAGCTACCGCATCCAGACCTACGCCGAGTACCTGCAGTCCAGACAGAAGAGCACACACACCAGCAGGAGGTGGGCCGACGACGGCTGGGCAGACACTTCCTACAGCGCCACCGCCGCCTCGGGCTTCAGCCGGTGAGTCCTCAGAGTCCCTCAGACACCGATACGAGTCAGGCACTCACCTGAGAGAGCGCGTGTGTGTGTGTGTGTGTGTGTCCAGGATTCAGGCGGTCAAGAGGAGCATCAGTCCGTCTCTAGAGGAGCAGAATCACAACGCTGACAGCAGCTGGACACACTACAGCAGCGTCAAGAAGATCAAGACTGAAGGTCGGTCTCTCTTTGCTACAGTAACTCTTCCTGATGTTTTTTCAAACCTGTTAATTTCAGTAACCCGAGTTGTTGATTTAATTTGCGTCACAGGAAGCTGCTCTCAGACGTACGCTGAGGTCGCTGGCTCCTGTGATTGGCCCAGACTGCAGTAAGTGCCCCGCCCCTTTAACTCACTCATGTGATGTCATGACTCCATTTGATTGGCTGCTGTTTGTCCAGGCCTGTTGAAGGCGGAGCTTCTGTGAGTCCAGTGAATGAGGAGGTGGAGCTTGAGGAGTCCTCGGCCAATCAGAGTCAAGGTAAAAGGAGCCGCAGACACAAGAAGAGGAAGTCGGATGGTGAGCGATTACAGTGATGTACGGCACATAACTCTTGTCCGCTGAACTCGAACGTTTGTGTTCTGTCGCGCAGCTTCTGAAACGACGCCACCAGCACTCTTTGACGTTCCTCAGGTTTGGTAGCGAAGGCTCAGCAGCCAATCGGAAGCCTCGCTCAGTCCAGGTGTAATTGACAGCCAATCAGAAGACTGCACTTAACTCCTGACGCCCAGCGTGTGTCATCTGTGACCTCCTGTGACCTCTCCTCGCGTGGCCCAAGTTCAGAGTGTTTTAAAGGTGCTGAAGTTACTGAGCCATTTCCTGTCAGAGTATGAGAGCGTGTGTGACTGTGTCCTGTAGTATTTTAACATGGTTTCTGACAGCGCTCCCTCATTTTAAGTGTCAACGTGTCCTGCAGGTTTATTTATTCCTCGAGGGTGTGTTCGTCTTTAGTTTAATGGTGATTAACGCTTAGAAAAAAAAAAAGAATAATGCGTGTGAAAGAATGATGTCATCATGAATGTCCTGTTCATATCCTTGTATTTTTTTTGTATGAAGTGTTGAAATGTTCCCTTTTCCAGGGGAGATCAAATTAAAGAGTCTTTCTTAGTACGTCGGTGTGGAGCTCTTCCTTCCTGAAAGGTTCTTGAATGATTTACTTTGCTGTATTCAGATCATATTGTTCTGTAATTTACATCTTTGGGTGAATATTTCTTTATATTTGTGTGTAAATGCTGGTTTGGCAATTTTTAAACGCATAAATTGCTAATTGGAAATCCTGATAATTTAACATACAAGCCCAAGTGTGCATCCAATGACATTACCACACACAGACACACACTTCTGCAGTCTTTCTCTCCTTGTAGGAAGTCGAATTAGATTCAGGGGAGACTGCCAATTTAAGCAATACAATTTTTTTTTTTTTTTTTTTTTTTTTTTTTTTTTTTTAGTATTTGCTGACCTCCTTTTAATTTGTACATGAATGTAATAAAATTATGGGATGCGGGTATAAGTGCTCTTTTTAAATTCAACATTTTTAAAAGGCAATGTATAAACATTGAGTGTTTGATAATGTCTTAAAGCAAAACAAATAAATAAATATTATGACCACTCTTATGTAGATATTTAACAGCCATACCAGCATGAAGTGGTTAAACCATGCCATTCTCTTTTTCTGACCACAGAACGCCTCTAATTTGATTATTTGCACTGGAATTTAAAAGAAATCGATTTTAACCCTAAATACTACGTTAACTGTAATATACGCATATTAAAAAATATTAATGCTGTCTCGTTATCACTCCCCAAAATAAGTTTGTAAAACATAGTCCGCGTAGTAACCAATACACAATCAACGCACGTGTTGGAAATCACTAGAAACCGCTATAATCCCATTCAAACACAGAGCGGAACCACGTGACTACGCGGCGGCGAGATCAAAGAGTGCCGCAGCTCCGATTCCCAACGGTTCTGGATAACAGGTGAGCGCCAGCCAATGAGATTGAAGTTAACGCATTAGTCCCGCCCACTACTAGCAGTTCTTAAAAGCAGAGAAATTCCAAAGAAACTTCGGCAGGAAATACAGCAAAGAATATTCGTGGTGTGTGTGAGACAAAGCCACGAGGTTATGTTGCTCAAACACAGCCACATCTATTCAGATCCACTGAAAAATAAAATTATATTCATAACAAATTATAGTAACGCCACATTGTATTTTCAGTAATGGTAACAGTGTTGTAATGGGAAGCTAATATTAGCTCCGCCTCCTTTCTTTGTGTAACGTTAGGGTGGAGTTTGAAAATAAACCCACTCTGTGACGGAGGAGTGTTTAAACAGTCGTTATAGGAGGTGTGGACAAGTCATAACTTTTACAAAGAATATGTGCTTGGTTTTGAGAGATTCATCTGTGTAACTTCAGGGTCTTATCTCTGCTCTAACAGCTCAGAACACTCCACAGAACAAAAGCTCCTCACATCTGCACACTGCAGTAGTGTTTATTCTGAACACAGTGCTTAAATACATTAAAAATCTGTTCACTTGAACGAAAAAGCTTGTGCAGTAAAAACATTCGTAGATATGGGCGTCACCCAGGCCAGCCAATCACAGATCAGCTGGGCGGAGTCATAGCAACCACTCAGGAGGAGTTTATCAGTGGCTCTGTTTGACCTGAATGAAGCAGAGGCCGGGATGATCCACGCAGTCACTGTAAACACACACACACTATATGTCAGTCACACTAATTTTTATCACAATATTTAGGTTTAGGTGTAGGGTCAGTGTAGGACAATTCCACATACAGTCTGTACAGTAGAAACACCATTACACCTATGAAGAGACCCCAGAACACACGGAGACACTACAGGAGTGCGTGTGTGTGTGAGAGTGAGTGTGTGCGTGTGTGTGTGAGAGTGAGTGAGTGTGTGTGTGTGTGTGTGTGTGTGTGTGAGAGTGAGTGAGTGTGTGTGTGTGTGTGTGTGTGTGAGTACCTCCTGTGTCCGGGCAGGATCACGATGCTCAGGCAGTTTGTCTCCAGCGCTCTGAACACTTTTCCCACTCTTGAATCCAGCTTCTTCACCTGCTGCTCCAGCAGCCGCTCCTGAGGGTCACGTGACACAAACAATCATTAAAGACATTAAAGAGACACCGTTTCTGTTTGACTGACAGCTGTCACTCACGTCACACTCCTCCTGCTGCTCTGCTGTGTCTGGGCTGGTTTCCATGCTAACATGACGTGTCCATGAAGTCATGTGGGGCGGAGTCAACGCGTGACACACTAACAGCTTCCTGTTTCCTGTCTGGAGAGCGACGCCCACCGCGGCCTGAGTGCTGTCAGCACGCTGGAACTCTACGACACACATAAAACACTCGCATCATCACGTCATTTACAGACCACGAGGCTCTGGGGGACCGTACGCACCGATGAAGGCATGTCTGCCGCGCTTCCCAGCATGCTCTGCGGCGCTTGTGATGTGGCGAATGGGGCCGAACTGTGTGAAGGTCTGGAGCTGGTCTTCACGGCAGCGCGGATTGGAGGAGAGGTTACTCACGTAGATGACGCGAGCGTTGAGAGGATCGCTCTGACGCTCGGAGAGACGCTCGTCCAGATCCAGACACGACGGGTGAACGGGACGCCGCGCCTGCGATCACATGACCATCAACACAAACCTCATCACACTCCGGAGCAGAACCCTAACAACAACAGTGCTCTCAGAAGAACCAATCAGAATAACAGTACTATCAGAATAAATAACACTATCAGAGCAACGACATAAACATAATTAAATACATAAAAACATACAATTAACATAAATAAAGATAGTGTGTGTGGACCTTGATGATGCAGTCGTTGATCTGGTGTCCATTCAGATGTTCAAGAGCGAGCTGAGCTCCTTCAAGATGCTCAAACACCACCTCCGCATGAACCTGCACACACACACACACACTCAGACAATCTACCGTCTCAGTGACTCAGCGTGAGGAGTGTGTGTGTGTGTGTGTGTACCCCGTGTGTGTAGCGCAGCAGTCGTACGGTCCGCAGGCGCCCGCAGCGCTTCAGGAGTCGGTGTACGAGAGTCTCTGTGGCGTCAGACGGCAGCGGGCCCACATACAACACACACATCTGCTGCAGACGCTCACACACCTGAAACACACACGCGTCAGAGACACACTGTCTGTCTGTGAGAGTGTGTGTGTGTGTGTGTGTGTACCTGCTGCAGGTGTGGCGTTTGATTCAGTGTGTTTCTGAACGATGAGAACTGAAGAACACTGAGTGTGTACAACTGCACCACCCGTCTGAACACACACACCACCTGCACACAAAACACACACCCAAGAGTCACTAATCAGAGAATCATTTATATAATCAATCGTTCAGACTAATATTTGTGAACTGACTCGATTCAGTAAAAAGAAAATCAAATAGAATGAATAAAAAAATAAAATAGAGAGAGATAAGAGCAGATGGATGTTCACACACTGATTCTTCTCCACAGCGCTGCTTCAAGTCAAACACACACACCTGTCTGTCACTGGAGCACTGGAGTCTCCGGCACTGCTGATTGGACGACGAGCCGCTCGTCTCCACCCATCCGCCCAGAAACACTGCCGATTTGCAGGATCTGCTGAGGGCGTGGCCGAAGTGGAGAGGGCTGTGATTGGACAGAGACAGCGTCAGAGAGCAGGATAGTTAGCCTCAGACGAGTGCGATCCTCAGATGAGTACCTGCTGTGATGATTGGACGGGATCACGTGATTCTCCTCAGGATAGTCGAGATCCCACAGATCCTCCAGATGATCCTCAACCACCTGAGAGAGAGTCAACATCACTGAAGAACATTCAGGATTAAATCAATCATTAAGAACCTGCTTCAGACCTCTCTGGGTCCCTTCCTGATGAAGTACTGCGCCAGATGAAGAGCGGCCAGCGCGTCCTCACAGGGGTCATGACCTATCCTGACCTCCGACTGAATCTCCCGCCTGACACACACACACACACACACACGTCTGTATCTGACGCACATGAACATGATGAGCTGTAGCTGTGTGTTTGACTCACTTCAGAATGACCTGAGCCAGGTGTTTGAGCTTGAACCTGCGGCCGAACTCCCGGAGGTACAGCAGAGACGTGTCGATGACGTGAGGATGAACCAGCTGAGCACACACACACACACACACACCTTCAGTCACTGAACAAATACCAGACAAATATTAGAAAGCATTCAAGATTCAAAGAACAGTACATGTAAGGCACGCAGGTCTCCGTCCAGAGAGTGACCGACCAGCACAGCGTCCGGCGGCAGCAGCTGCAGCAGTCTGGACTGAACGTCCGTCAGACTCGTGGAGACGGACGCGAGCATCGCTTTCGTGATTCCTGAGAACCTGACACACACACAAGATCACACACTGCCCTCCAGACCTGCGCATCGACACGTGTGTGAGAGTGAGTGTGTGTGAGAGTGAGTGTACATGTGTGTGTGTGAGAGTGAGTGTGAGAGTGTGTGTGTGTGTGAGTGTGAGAGTGTGTGTGTGTGTGAGTGTGAGAGTGTGTGTGAGAGTGTGTGTACATGTGTGTGTGTGAGTGTGAGAGTGAGTGTGTGTGTGTGTGTGAGAGTGAGTGTACATGTGTGTGTGTGAGAGTGAGTGTACATGTGTGTGTGTGAGTGTGAGAGTGAGTGTGTGTGTGTGTGAGTGAGTGAGTGAGTGTGTGTGTGAGAGTGAGTGAGTGTGTGAGAGTGAGTGTACATGTGTGTGTGTGAGTGTGAGAGTGAGTGTGTGTGTGAGAGTGAGTGTGTGTGTGTGTGTGTGAGATTACATGTGTGTGTGTGAGTGTGAGAGTGAG
>JAUMHP010000040.1:19802355-19830037 GCA_032361065.1 Enteromius trimaculatus
ACGGGAGTTTTGAGCAGTGAAGGGTTGTTTCTCCGATCACGAATGCAGACATGCTGTTATGTTTACGAGGCGTGATGATCATCAGTAATTATGTCTTCACTGGATTAACCAATGCCTGCTTTTGTAATGTGTTTTTTGATTATGATATGCCATATTTTAGTCCAAATTGCAAATGTTTAGAAATAAATATGAACGTAGCAAATCCGAACAGCTGTTTAATAAAAAACACACACTTTGGGATCAGGATCACACTTGAGTATACAATTTTAATGCAAAAATCTTTACATGTTAAAAAATGAATACGACCTCACATTGTGTCGATTATGTTCACACTGCCCCTGAAACATCTAATAAATTCGGTTCAGGTCTGATTTTCTTTGTTTTCGCATCTCTATCAAGTATTATGTTAGGAAACGAAGCCTATTTTGAAAAAGCATGTAGGGAAACGTTGGGCTCGGTGTGCAAGGATCTTCAGGTGTAACTCACCGGCAGCGGCTGACGAAAGCGAAGCGCTCTTCACCACCTCCACCTCCGTCGCTGAAGTCTTGAGTTTGCCGAACTCTCCAGCGCCCTCCAGCAGAGCTTTATATGTGTTGATCTCGCGCTCCAGCTGGACCTTGGTGCTGAGTAGCAGCTGGTACTCACGGCTCTGCTGCAGAGCGCTCTCCCGCACCGAGGTGAGCTCGCCCTCGAGGCCGCCCGCCAGCTGAACCAGTGAGAAGAGCTGAGCCTGGTACTGAGCCTGTGCCTCCACCAGACGCTGCTCCAGATTCCCCTTCTGCAGAACAATCACTACTGCACTTACACAACATCTGATAACCCTCTCCTGCTCACCAAGGCGCCATTTATTTGATCAAAATACAGTCTAAAATTTGATATTAAAGTGTAGTTTATTTCTGTGATGTTCAGCATCATTACTCACGTGATCTTCAGAAATCATAATAATACACTGATTTACACACACTTCTGATTATCATCAGTGCTGAACACGGCTGTGCCATTCAGTGTTTTTGTAGAAACTGTGATGCATTTTATTTTTCAGGATTCACAGATGAACAGGAAGATCAAAAGAAGAGTTTATTTGAAACAGCCTTTACTGTCACTTTTGATCAATTTAATGGTAATTTAATAAATAGTAAAGCATTTGTTTCATTAAAATTCTACTGACCCTAGACAACTGAATAAGATTATTTTATTTATATTGTATATACAATGTAGTTTTATTATTTTTTTAACTTTTCGCAGTGCATTGTGGGAAGGATACATGTGATGCTGGCCAAAATAAGGAACTATATTTTTTTGTAAGGAATGAATGATGCCTTAAAACGCAAAAAAAAAAAAAAAAAGCACGAGATTCAAATGTTCAAAAGTTTGCGAAATAATAAACCTTGACGTTTTCACTGACGTTCACATAACAAAGAAAAGGCACTTTTAACACATTGAAACAGGACATAACTTTGGTTTGGTTTGGTTCGTGTTTTAGAGCAGGTACCTCCATCAGCGCGGCGTCCAGCTGGGTCTGCAGGCTCAGACTCTGTTTGCGGCTGTCGGTGATCTCCGAGCTGCCGCTGACGGTGCTCTCTGTGACCAGCTCCGTCTCCGCCTGCTTCTTCTCCACCTGAACCACGCCAGAAAATCATTTCCAGGGAATGTTGCTAAAAGTTGCTGAATGACGTGGTGATGGCTCGTAGCACACAATACATCATTCACACACGTTTAGATTTGTTCACGTTCAGATTATTTTTAAAAGTAACATGAATAACATTTTTATAATTTCATATTTACTGAATTGAACAATTGCATATTTTTGACCGATCACTTTCGATGTATTTTCTTATAATCTACACATTCTGAAGAATGGTTTGGGCTGTACCTGTCTGGTGTACCAGTCCTCAGCCCCGCGGAGGTTCTTCTCGATGACCATCTCGTACTCGGAGCGGATGTCGGCCAGCACTCGAGACAGATCGGTGCTCTCGATCTCCTTCACATCCACCGTCACGGTGCCCATCATCTGACCGCGCAGAGCTACCATGTCCTGAGCACAAGAGCAGAGGTCATCTAAATGATTGGAACTGACGTTGTAGCTTGTGCTGTTTAGTTCATGACTAACAAAAATCACTCATTTACAACTGAAGATTCTTTCCTCTCGATGAGATCTTTAAACTCATGTCAAAAAGGAGATTGGGGTCACTGAACAGCAAAAGTGGGTGTTTTCCCACTTACCTGACCCCACCCCTAAACCTGTCTATCAGCCAATCAGGTAATATGATGGCTCTACGTTTAGGCCTGGGTGGGTGGAGCTTATGTAAATAGTTTTTCTGCCAACAAGGCATACTATCTGCTCTTAGTGTAATCGACTCTCTGAAAAAGAGTTGATGGCTATGAGAGAAGGTGTGGGGTCACCTCCTGGTGGGCGTCTCTGAGGGCGGAGCGCTCCCTCTCCAGGCCCGTGACCTCCTGCAGTAAGATGGCGTTGGTGGAGTCGTACTCCTTCTTCAGCGTCTTCAGGCCGGCGATGTCTCCCTCCACAGACTGACGAATGGCCAGCTCCGTTTCGTACCTGTGCAGCACGGTTAAAACACTCAGACAACTGCTGCTGACACGTATCAGTAATCACTCTATCTATGCGAAACTATAACGATAATGACACATACGAACGGTATCTGGAATCGCCTACAGAACAATTTTCTTTTCAGCTAGTGAACCATTAAAACACTGACAGCCAATCGGAATCCATTCTGACCTCAGGTATTTAAAGCAGAAACGGATTAAACTAGTTATGGCAGATAATATAGTTATTGTATCAGTTGTCACACCTGCCGTGGATGCTAATATAGTTCTGGTTATAGTTCTAGTTCTCAGTGAGGACGGGTCTTTAACCATGTTTAACAGTGAATAACTAAAGCTTTGAACATGGCTCAGTCAGATAGTGATGCGAATCAAACTTACTTCATTCTGAAATCATCCGTGGCCAGTTTGGCGTTATCTACGGCTAAAGCCATGCGTGTGTGGTCCTGCATGAGAAGCAGAAGCTGCAGAAAGAGAAGACAGATCAGGTCCGATACGGAGCACATTACTTCAGGACTGTTTTACTGTTATTTGATACTGATATACTGTGTTTGATTTTGTGTCAGTGTTTTCTGTAGCTATAGCACTATATGTATATGACAATATCATATATCAAAACTATCACGCCAATGAAACATTTGTAAATCTGAACACTGAATCCGGGCACCTTCTCGCGCATGGGCTTTATCTGGATCTCGTAGGGCTCCAGGTCGAAGCTGCTCTGGACTCTGTTGATGGTGAATGCCCGGAGCTTCTCGTTGAGCTCTTGGTTGGTGGTCTCCAGGCGCTTCACCTTCTCCAGGTAGGACGCAAGGCGGTCATTCAGAACCTGCATCAGCTGTTTCTCGTTGACGACGTTGGACACAGCTTCTGCGAAAGAACCTCCGCCCGCCCTGAAACTCGCCCCGATGGAGCCTCCACCTCCACCTCCCGCACTCGAGATAGAGCCTCCAACCATCCTCAGATTAGTAGAGAGAGAACCTCCACCAGACCCGAAGCCCAATCCAGTTCCAGACCCAAAACCCATTCCAGCACCAGACCCGAAGCCCAGACCGGCTCCAGACCTGAAGCCCAGACCGGCTCCAGACCCGAAGCCCAAGCCTGCACCGCTCTGTAGACCTCCAGCCAACACCTGACTGCCAAAGCTGGAGAAGCTGCTGGGAGCCACCGAGCGGCCACTGGCCGCGGATAGAGACCTCCCAGAGAAACGCTGAGATCTGAGCGGCATGTTAACAGAGAGCTGAGCCGGTGAGTGGAGATGATGTCAGCGGAGGAGCCGTGTGGAGTAGTGCAGGAGGCTGGAGACCCTGTGTTTTATAGCTGCTCTTCATGTGCATCACTTATCAGCGATGGGCCCCTGGGCATGAGCGTATGGCTCCGGGGACAGAACCGTTTCCAGACATAATGACATGCAAATATTTAAAATAAGTACTTTGATGAAGAACCATGAGAAAAGTGAGAAAGAGCTGAATTCAGAAGTAGCTAAAGCTGTAATAACGGCACACTATGAGCCATTAGTTAAGCATTACGCTGTAAAAGGTAATAGCTAGATCTTACTTATAAAAAAATGAGGCAAGTAGCTGCATCGGATGTTTTAAGTTGACGCAACTTGCCTTTTTTAAGTATAATAAACACTGTAACATTGCTTAATAAAAACTACAAAATCAAGTTGAGTTAACTAGTAGTACTAAACTTTTATAAAGTATTGTTCCAGCATTTATAGGCATTAGTAAGCCGTTTATAAATACAGCTATTAATGCCTTGTTCTTCAGCATATCTATCATGTTTAATAATTGTTTTTTCATACTTTATTATCTATAAATTCATTGTTTCTTTTAATTAATTGATTATATTATTACGTTATTTACACACTAGTTATTTAGGAGTTGTCAGTATAATTTAGAAAGTGTAAGCAAATGATCAATAAATTATTTAAACGTACGTTTGCAAATCTTATTATTTAGACACGTGATAATAGTTGCTCAGTGTGTTAATAACTGTTCCTGCTGTATTTCAGGATTAAGTCAGCTCGTCGTCTCTGAGCTCATCTAAAGTGAGGACTGTTTATACCTCGCGACGCTTTTGTAAGAGATGTAAAGACTCCAAACAAACACAACACAGAACACAGGAATATTTTTTCTAGATGGAAAGAATGTTTGTTTGTTTGTCCTGTTAGGAGGATAGCGTGCCGTTCTTATAAAGTGGTGTCTTCTTGGGTAAAGTCTCCTGGATTAGTTGTGTTCAGGTTCAGGCAGGTAGTGACTGTGTTGTACTTTTATTCTTCTAAAAGGCCTCATGGATCAGGAGCTGAAGTAGTGTCTCTCACGCTCACGAGCCTCAGGTACTGTGCTGCAGGAGCTTCTGCACATTAAACAAACCAATGATTGCTGTGAGGATTAAACAAATCTATGTAAATGCCCAGCGTGTGAACCG
Organism: Enteromius trimaculatus; assembly: GCA_032361065.1. Classification (NCBI taxonomy): domain Eukaryota; kingdom Metazoa; phylum Chordata; class Actinopteri; order Cypriniformes; family Cyprinidae; genus Enteromius; species Enteromius trimaculatus. Next base: position 19,807,357 of record JAUMHP010000040.1, read on the forward strand.
TGTGTCTCGTTATCTTACCAGCATGGCCACAATCACTCTTTGAACACCCTTTCAAACAAAGGCCCTGTGTGTGTGTGTGTGTGTGTGTGTGTGTTATCTGTGCACAACAAATTAAACTGTTGTCAGACTTCTGGGTTGAAATGTTAGAAATGATTTTATTGACCTACATGTTCATCATCATCATATAGCAGGAAAAACACACAAGGATGATGTCAAAACTCCGATTAGAAAATATCCCAGCATACCTACACACACACACACACACACACACACACAGAGCAGGAGCTTATAAGACATATATGAGATGGGAAAGTCATGAGTCCTTCATTCATTCACTCATTTTATATTCATTTATCATAGTACATGTCCGGTATTATGATGCTTTTTATATGAGGTCTTTACCTTTTCACCCTCATCCAACCCATCAGTCCTGAGACACACACACACACACACACACACTCACATGAAGGAAATGTCTACACACACATACAGCACTTATGCCACCAACACTGATGCGTATGAAGGAGGTCCAATGGCTTTTTAACACTGTTCCAGACAGGACCGTGCCTCACTGATCCATATTCAGATGACACACATGAACACACGGCCCGAGATCCATCAGGAGGGAAGCAGGAATCATTTACTTCACACAGATTCATGAAGAACGGAAAGTCTGACGAAACTTTATAAAAGAGAGTGAGGGTTTCCTAAAACCTTCGAGCCAAACTGAGACGAGACAGTGAAGCCCAGCAGTGGATCTTACTAAAACTACAGGACCGGTAGACTCGAGATTATAAGAGGAGAGAATATACATCATACAAATCACAGAGAAATGCTTCAAGTGCTCAGTTGGTGGACCATCGAGAGATGTTTGGACTGAACCGAACGTTCACATGCAAACGGGACGTGTCTTTAGTAACCTTAGAGCTCGTCTGTCTTCATGCACAGGTCCTTCAGGTTGATCATAAACAACTAACCCGACTCGCTTCATTACAGAGAGAGTTTAGTGCTGGTAAGATGTTTATTGAAAAGAATGGCACTTCGAGTGTGTTTGTTTGAGAGGGGCAGGATGCTCTGAGCAGGACGGTTTATTATTGGTGGTTGTTATTGGGAGTTTATTCCAGAGAGAGTGTTAGGAACATTCACGCCATGTTCTAATTACAAGATCGCATCTCATAGAACTTGTCAAAATCTTATAATTGAGGAGTCTAAGCTATAATATGACCACTGTACCACCTGACTGACTCATGTAGTGTTGAGTATGTTGCCATGGAAATGCATAATTCTAAAGTCGGGAACAGCTTCAAGTAGAACGTCATGTTTTGTCGTCTCAATATTATCGTAATTATGACATGCCTTGAGTGGAACATGGTTTTCCAGGAGGGTTATTTTGAGTGGGCAGAGACTATTTGGGTGTGGCTTCTTTTGTAAGTGGGAGGGGTTAATTCCAGTAGGTGTGGAAGCAGCAGTGGTTAATTTTTAGAGTAGGCAGAATCTATTTAGGCGTGGCTACTTTTTTGGGCGTGCCATGTTTCTTAGTGTGCCAGAGGTGGGCGGGGATAGTGAACGCGTCGACGCTCATGCTCATGGTACGAGATGGAAGCGTATTGAACTGTTTCCTGTCTGAGCTGTATTTATAAATGGCCTCCACGGCTGATGAGGAAATGACACGTGGGCCGACGCCGCAGACTCGATGCAGCTCCTCCGAAGGGCCATCTAGAGTGTAAATGGCACGGAACTGACAATTGGAATCCCGCAGGAGAATCAGGAAGTGACTGGCGGAGCTCTTCTCCATCTCCTAGAGAAACAGACGGGAACGTGACTGTCAGAAAGAGAAAGTGCACAGAAGGAGTAATGTCTGTGACAGTAACACACCTCTATGATCTTGTTTTTCTGGGATTCGTTGACTTTGCCAGCAAGGCAGCAGCGTGAGAGTGCATTGTGAATGATGAACTTGTTGGATTTAAAACTGGGTTCCTTAAATAATTTGGGACCTGAGACAGAAGATAAAACTGTGAGAACTAGAAAGCCACACATATTAAATGAGGTACTGACTACTATCAGCAGTTGGTGATATTTTTGATCTTTTCAAATCAGGTCAAACCACTTGACTTGAATTCATCCTTATCTGTTCTACCACAGTACAGCTACCACTGACAAAACTTTAGTCACACTCTTAACAACCACCCTGAAGATCCTGGACATTACCCACCGATTACTCAGGATAGCCCAGCTACCTGTTAGCAAAAGACCTTAACTGCATACTACTCAGGACGCCTCTGCAAACACCATGCAAAGACCACCGTAGCAACTGATAAGCAGTGCTATCATCCACTGAGAAAACCTTGTTAACCCTACAGGAACATCTCAGAAATCACCCAGAACCTCCATTGAGATGCCTAACAATCATTCAAATTCATTTAAAACCACATTAGTCACACTCAAGCACTACAAAAAACAGCCTAACTACACAACACAACAACAATTTTTACATTAACCTAACTTTTTTCAAACATGGAAACTGATCCTAAATCAGCAATCAGCTCTTTACCTGTGTATTCTGGGAGTGAGGCTGGAGAGGAGGCATTGGAGACATGATCCCAGTCTTTTTCCCCGTTATGATTAGCCAACTGCCCTGATGACATCACCTTTGAGGGCGAACAACTGAGTTGTAGAGTGAGAGAGGAGGCTGTTAATTTAAGGCAAATATGTTTGGAAGACAGATGACAGAAACATGGCAGCTGGCCACAGTACCTTGCTGGCTTCTCAGTCGATAAAGATACACCATCTTTCTGGTTAATGACAACTGTATAAGTCAACAAAAGTAGTTTTAATGCAAAACACTGCTCAATAAAAACTCATGTAGTAAATGTTGGCGTTCCATGCACACAGACAGACAGCAGTTCTGTTTAGTGGTGCTAGTAGTTACCCAGTTTCCCTTTAAGTATTAGTGATATGTGATTACCTGTTTTGTTCTTCCCTGGTGAGCGTGTGTGAGTAAGTTCATGGTTGTTGTGCGGTTTGTGCGCATGTTGTTTTTTGCCACTGTGCTTTGCTGGTTTCTGTTTTAGAACCTTCCCTAGATCAGCCATTATCTTCAGCTGCTGACGCCTTTCATACTCTGCCCTGGTGAAAGCTCCTCGCCGTAGGGGTGTTCCTGGGGGCGTGGCTTTTGAAGGAGGGGGTGGGGTGTATGAAGTGGGCAGTGACTGTGAAAGCAGCGGAGTCTGTGAAGGTCGCAGGTCATCCAGAGAAGCCTGTTGACTGTTGGAGTAAGCAGATATCGATGAGTCCAGAATGAAGTTCCCAAATGAAAACGTTTGGACAAATAGGTGTTCTTACCTGTTCTCAGGGTCTTGCCCATGTCTTGCCCGTGTCTTGATCTCTTGAGCTCGTCTTTGCTGCCGCTCCATCAGCAGAGCCCTTTTCTGGGCCATCTCCTCCTCCGAGAGACCCTCCTCCTGAACTCCCACAAAAACATACGTTACAAACACCTCAGATATGTACAGTTAGCCAAAGCACAAGCAGACCTTTACAAACCTTGAAGAACACATCAAGTCCTATCTTGCTCTCATTCTCTGTCTGGTCACTCATAGAATCTGATGAGAATATTTCTGCCCCCTGTTCCAGATCCGTGTCATCTCCCACCGTCCCGGCACCCTCAGTCTCATCTTTCACCAGGGCGCTGCTAAGCAGCATGTCGCTTTCAAATGAACACTCTGACGGGGCTCCTGAGCTATTCCCACCTCCCAACAGTTCAGCTGGGAGTGCAGACGGAGGTCCAGCCTCCAGCTCCAGGCTGAAGATTGGGGTGTTATGGTCACTGGAGCCAGACTCTGAGGTGCTCTCGTGAGGCGGAGCAGGTTGCGGTGGAGAGTCCTGGGGTGTGCATGGACCACCGAAGCGAAGCGAGGAGCAGGTCTGCACCTGGCACTGGCTTGGAGAGACTCGCCGCAGATGGGGAAGCGTGTCCACGTTCTGTGGGGGTGTAAGGACACGCGTGAGAGGCTGGAAACCGAGGTCTGTGGGGCGGGAGGGACGCTGTCGTTTGGGGCTCTTGGGAGCAGCACCACGGGATTTGCGTGGAGCAGATGACGATGAACTTTTAGGGGATCTGGGTGTGTCAGAAAGTTGTCCGGAGCGTGATGGAGATCCAGAGGGTGAAAGGATACGGGTGGACTCTCTAGAAAGATGGGGGGGTGTAGCAGGGGATTTGGAACCAGCCGGGATGACCCAGGCCTTGCTGGAGGTAGATGTCTTATTTGAGGGAGTGTTTTTCGGAGAACTCAGTGTTTTCTTTCCCATGAGCTTTTGTTGCTGTTCTGTAAGGCGCTGCATGTCTTTTTGTAGGGACTGTAGGGTGGAGGTTAGCTTTGCTACTGCCTCATTATATTCCACCAATGGTGGTTCCTTCTCCTCCTCTTTCTTCGTTTCAACAGAGAAGGTAACCTGTTTCTCCAGTTTAGGTGGAGTCACTACATCACTAGCGTTCTCCGTCTTTTTCTGCTCTCCATCATTTTCTTTCTTTACCTCCTGCTTTTTCTTTTTTTCTTCCTCCTTCTCTCTGTCCTCCTCTTGTTGCAGCTGCTGCTCCATTCGTGTCAGTCTTTCATCGAGAGTGAGGGACTGTCCGTCATCTTCCAGCTCTTCTCCTTGTTTCTTCTGGAGTTGAAGGAAGGCAGTCTTACCCAGCCTCTGCCTGTGCTTGGTAAAGATGGCTTCGATCCGCCTCTTTTGAGCTTCGATTGCTCTACGTTTCTCCTCTAGACGTGCACCTAGCTCCTGGGCCTCCACTGCCCCAACAGGGCTCATCACTGCGGGGCTCAACAACGACTCCACTTCGTGGGACCTAGAATTACTTGGGGATTCTGGCATCTTCTTTCTGCGTTCAGCAAAGTTTGTCATGCGACCAGTCTTGGGTCCGTTAGCTGGGCTGGAGGAGGTTTTAGGAGAGTCTCCAGGTGTGTCACACTCTACACTTTCATGGTTTTCTTGTGAACCAACAGGCTGTCGTTTATCAGGCCCTCTTCCAATTGGTCGATACATCATCCCCGACCGGCAGGGAGCAGAGCTGCTCAGTCTGGCTTCAACCCCCTCAGGGGAATGGAGGTAAAAGCCAGACGGCGCTCCCTCTGGCCGCAGCCGGGGCTCATTATGTGCCGGACGTGCAGTATGAAAAATCTGTAAAGCTTCTTCTATGGTAGGTAACTCTCCTAGAGGAGCATGGCCAATGAGTTTACTCAGATCCTCTGGGGGCGTGTAAGGACCAGGGTTGTTTACCATTGTGAGGCTGTCTGTGCTGACAGAACGGAAGAGAGGGTTTCCCATAACAACATCAACATCACTGTCCAGTGGGAATGGAATGCTGAAGGCCACAGCGGAGAGAGGACGGCTAAGACAAAGAAACGGAAAAAGATAAAAAAATCCCTGTTGCTTGATGAATGAATTATATAAATAAAATAGTTAGAGTACTATTTAGTCACATAATTCTGATCATAAAAATGAATTTGAATTTAAAAAAAGACATACCTAATTTGCTTTTTAGTCCAGCCCCGTCCTTCTACATAACATCAGACATGAAAATAACTTATCAGTTACATACAAAACGCGGATGCTTCCAAAAAAATAAAAAATTCAATCTAAAACTAACATTACAAGGAGCTCTCACCAGACACAGAGGAGGACTGAGGCAAGAGAGACTGCTTCAGAAGGAAAGATGGAGCTCCACTGCAAGAAAGATATCAAATCCCATGATGCAGTTCTACTGCTAACAAGATAAAGCAGCTTGTAAGTGTTTTGTTAGGAGAGCTTTACCTGTTGCAACTGATCGGACTTGTGCAGTCGACCAGATCTGATGCATCTGTGAAACAACCGAGAAATATGAGTATAATAAGAGTTTAAATATGCTGTTTTTGTGTTCACTCATGTTTATGTATGCTTATGTTCACCTGTTAGGTCCAATATGTGCTTGGGTTTGACAAAGTCTGGTTTCTGCACTTCGAACATTGCAAACAGCTCAGAAAGGAAGCACATAATGTTCACCTTTTGGGATGAAAAAACCAAACGCTTAAATACTTACAATATAAATGTCATAGTTTTCAGTTAACCCTGAGCTGTATGCCTATCTCATTTCTAAAATGGGTGGGACATCACTTACCTGTAAAATGGGCAGGGCATAATACACCTGCAAAGTGGGTGGGGCATATCTCACCTGTAAAGTGGGCGGGGCATAGAGTAAGTCCTCCAGCTGTAGGGGGCAGCAGCTCTTTAGGTGACTTTCGCAAAACTCTCTGATCAGCTGGAGATTGTACATACTGTCTGCCACGGACATGGTGTCCTTTAAACACACATCTACAGAGAGAAACAGAAACAAGTGATTCACATTTGTCTTTTTAAGGTTTGTGTTTGTCTGCAGACAGAAAGGTATGTGTTTTACCCTCCAGGGGCAGAATCTGAGGACAGTAGAAGTGAACCGCAGCAGCGATGGCACAGCCGTTAGACAGATCCTTCACTCCAGACACCACCACAAACACCGGAGTCTGTTTAGACTGAACCTTATCTTTTCTGTAACGGATCTGAGACAGACACACGCAGAGACATCAGGAAAACGGTTTAGCTGTGTCCAGAAGAAAGATCAATTTAAATATATATATATATATATATATATATATAAAACTGACTGTCAAAGAAAACCAGGGAGGGAAATAGCAACAAAAACACTTCTTTCAAGTGAATCAGATTCACTTTTATTCTGTCTGGCTGACTCACAGAATCAGATTCATTCACTGTTCATTTCGGTGAATGTGCTTTTAATAGAAAAGTGCAACAAACTCATCACAGTTCTTCAGTGACTGATCATTGAGTGAATGTCAGCGTGCAGGAGGAGTCGCTCTCAGAGAGCTGCTCAGATCCGCTCAACACACACACAAAGCAAAACCAGCACAAACCAGCCAGTGTGTACAATACACACACACACACACACACACACACACTCATAATCTCATGAAAACATGTCCGGCTCACATTTTACCCAGGAGTCAAAAGACAGAAAAAGTACATAAAGATCTTTAAGAATATTTTAGAACTATTGGGTTTTTTATTATTATTATACATTTTTACAATGTCTAGTTAAATTTTTTTTCCCACAAGTTCTCTTTACTGTAAATGCATCAAATTATCACGTTATGGTAAGGGGCGGAGCATTTCCATCAGACGCTCCAATCACAGTGCACTGGAGAGCTGGCCAATCAGAGCACACCTCGCTTTTTTAGAACGATGAGCTTTGTACAAATCGACCCGTTTCAGGAGGCGGAGCTTAGAGGAGAAACAATAATGTACAGGATGTGAAAGAGAATGTTTTTTTTTTTTTTACTTAAACTGCATAAACACATTACATTACACCAAATACACACAATAATGTTCTTTTTAGCAACCCAATCATATGACCCCTTTAAAGTGAGATGCTTATTATTTGGATTTTGGAAGAAATATGGAAATTGTTCATGGTTTCATGAGATCCACTCACACACAGACGACAGCAGGACAGGTGAAGGGTGACGGGGAAGAACAAAACACAGATGTGTGTGAGTGAGTGTGTGGAGACGTGAGGGGGAAACGTAGGCTTCAGCGAGGTGGAGCGCCATCCAGAGTCCAGCCATGGAAATACAGCAGGTGCCGTGAGAAACAAACCAAAGACTGTGAAAGCATTTGTGTTAAACTGTAAGAAAACCTGAATTCTAGTGATCTGCAACCAAGAACACACTACCATGTGTTTCCTACAGAGATCTGTGTCAGGAGTGAAATCAAACACAGGACAGTGATGAAGTCATGCAGAGGTGTGTGTGTGTGTGTGTGATGGAGACAGGAGGCGGCGGATACATTACCACAGGAGGCTTATTCCCCGACTCCTTCAAACAAAATGCGATGGCATGCTGGGTGCAGTATGGCAGAGAGAGCACACGGGTAAATGCCCAGGGGTCGTCGCTACGGCAACCAGATTCACACACAGTCACATGACAAACAGAAGTAACAGGGGGCGGAGACATTGCTGGATCCCCACCCCCTGATTCCTATTGGCTGGACCGATATCAGCGCACATGTCATTCAACAGAAGAGGTCAAGGGTACATTGTGTGTTCTGAGACAAAGGAGAAAGCCAAATATTGGTAAATATACACAAACGTTCAAACGTTTGAGGTAAGTAGTAGTTTTTAAAGGAAACACAAAGATGCGTTAAATTGTGAAGGCAATGTTTCAAAGAAATGCTGTTCTTTTGAACTTTCTAATTCCTCTGTGAAACCCAAAACATAAAATGAATCATGATTTTCACAAAATATTGAGCACCAGTCCGTGTTCAGCACTGATGATAATCAGAGCTGTGTGTTGATTACTGAGATTTCTGAAGATCATGTGAAACTATTCAAATAGAAAGCCGTTATTTAAAAATTATTTACTTTCTAAACATCACAAAAAAAAGTTTTTCAAAATCATACCAGCCCCTATTAAAACACATCAATCAATCAGAATAAGGCACTTGTTTCGGGACACGGTGTCATACACAATCACATATTCAGTGAGGATCACGAGAAGCAGGCTGATGTGTGTGTGTTATTAGAGCTGTAATACTCACTGGGACCAGCTTCCAGTACCAGCGCTGTGGGCACTGAGAGGAGAGAGATGAGCGTTAGTGTCAGTAACACAGTGTGTGTGTGTGTGTGTGTGTAACAGTGTGTTCACTCACAGATGGCTGAGCCGGCTGAAGGTCCGTGCAGGGGTTTGACTTCGGATTATCCTCAACATTAGCGCTTTCTCGCAACTTCTGATTCACCTGCGCAAGAAATGAAACTCAAGACTTCAAGATCATGCAGTCCAGCACATCCAGATCTGAACATGAGCAGCTCATTCTGAACCTCATGTTGGTTTAAAAGCAGATTCCAGGTCCTTTTTTACTGCGTCCACACTGCAGTGAAATCCGGTTTCACTCCACTTCTTTATCAGATGAGAATATAATGAAATAATGCTGAATAATGACACTATTGTGCTGCACAAGTTCCATTTGTCTTGAATTTGCTGGTGTCTGCACTGATTCTGTTATTTTCCTGTTGAAGTTGCAGCTGCTTTGAAAGAAACGGTGTAAAGCACTGTAGAAATAAAGCTTCACATCTGACATTTGGCGTGGCGGTTCTGCTGTGATCTAGATCTGGTTCTAGATTGAGGATCTAGACTGAGCACTGAATGCCAAAACTGACCAGTTTAGAATATTTCAGAGCAACATATAATAACAGGTATTATTAACCTTGTTGATCCAGAAGAGCAGTGAGTTCTCCCAGCTCCTCTTGGACCCGAACTGATCCGTCTCCTTCGTCATCTTAACCTGACCCATGGTTTCCATAGCACTCAGTGACATCAGCGAATCGATCACGGCCAGATGGGCCCCCTGTAACCAATCAGAGAAGAGAGAGACGATTGTCAGCCAATCAGGTGCCATGCAGCGGTGCAGTGAGTCTGTGCGTGGCCCACTCACCATGTTAATGGGCTTCTGGCTGAGCTGCGTCTCCTCGATGGGCTTCTGCTGGTCCGTGTGGAGCGGGACCAGGTCATAACGGCTGAGGAGCTGCAGCAGAGAGCCCAGGTCTCTGGGTGGTGCTGTGACGCCGGACAGAGCGCTAGAGGAAAACACTCTGCAGTACAGATCTCCGGACAGCAGGAGGCGCTCCAGAGCGGGACAGACGCCTCCATCCTCCTTCACAGAAACACTCTCTACAGACACAGATCAGTGGAGCCAGCACACAGTTAAACTGATAAACTAACCCCGCATTCACAGACAAGGCTTAAGCCTAGTCCTAGACTAAATGTAGCTGTTAAAACTTACTAACTGACCTAAAAACATGACAGTGGGCTTTGTTTTGTCTAAAGATGCACACAAGTAATGCACAAGTAAGGCATGTTTATGAAAATGACTTGAACTACGACCTAATCTTTAAGACTAGTCCTAGATTAAAATAAATGTTAGAGCTGTCTAAACTGGAAAAAGCTTGCACTGAGATATCTCAAAATACATCATTGTCATTGTTTGGTCTTAGAATGCTCACAGATCATGCATTTTTGTAAGACATGTTTCTAAAAACTCTTAAATGTCCTAAATTAGCAAAGGTCTAGTCCTGGCTTAATCTAATCCCTATCCAGGGAACCGGCCCTATATGTTTACGGTCAGTTTAAAATGAAGGCTTCTATCCATCACTCGCTATGTTTCCATCTCCCTGTTTCTATGCACATTCTGAAGTATTGCATGATAAAGGAGTTATGGAAATTACTATTTTTTTTATGCGACATTCCAATTTTGCACGCGAGTAACTCTGTAGACCCGGCTATTGACACACTAACCTGTCAGCAAAGATTTCTGCTTTCAATAAATGCTGTTCTTTCAAACTTTCTTGAGAAATAAAATGTTTGATAGTTTCCACAGAAATATTGAGCAACACAAATGTTTTCAACATCATGAAGAATCCGTTATTTTGCAGCAAATCAGCATATTAGAGAGATTTCTGAAGGATCATGTGACACTGCAGAAAATTCCAGCGCTGGTTACAGCTTGCAATATATTCCTCAGAAAAGAGCTGTTATAAATGAGAATATTTCACAAAACACTGCGTTTCAACAACACAGAGAAGAATAAAGTCTGACTGAGAGAGAGGCTTCGTGATGTGTTTCTCTCAGTCACACACACACACACACACACAGTGACCCACATCCAGAGTCTTTGCTCAGAGCAGCACAAATGATCTGAGAAAGACCCCAGCGCTCACACACACACACACACACACTCCTGTGTGCATACGTGTGTGTGTGTGTGTTTGGTGAACTACTACTAACATCACTAGAACTGAATGAAGAGTCTTCACCCCTCTCCAGTTCTCTTGACCTACATCTGAATCACCACACACACGCACACACACACACACACACACACACACACAGCACTCATGCTCTTGCTGCAGATTCACCTTCAGTAACTGACAGATTTGGACAGACGATGTATTTCTGGGTCACTGTGTGAAAATCGTTATCTCAAAGTAAAGCCTGACAGGTGATCAGAACTCCTGAAGGGGTCACCTGTGATAACGACAGAGAGATGACTGACCACCGGACGCCAAAACTGACCGCTCTAGAATCAGCAGCAACACATAACTCAGAGCTACCTATAACATGTATTATAAAAAAAACATTAAGATTTATCTATCCATACAGCTATTCACAGAATGGGTGCCATCTCTGTCCCCAGAAACAAACACGCATGAAGAGCATGTAGTCTTTATGATTATATTATATGTATTTGCTAATTCTATCCTAAAATCTCAACCCATTTCTGTAGTTTGAATCTGAAGCTGAATATATCATCTTTCACGGATGTCTGGTTTGTTAGGAGAGGACGATGTTTAAGATACAACTATTAGAAAATCTGGAATCTGAGGGTGTAAATATATCTAAATATTGAGAAAATCAGTTCTTAGCAACGCAAAAAATAGGTTTCGATATATTTACAGTAGAAAATGTATAAAATATCTTATATTCTAATGTTATTTTGGGCATTAAAGGAAGAAGTGCTGATTCTGGATCATGTATTGTGTTTGTAGATGCACCTGTGCTCTGATGACCTCACATACAGTATCTGTGTAACCGCTTACCTCATTCATTAATCCATATTCATCTAGTTACATTTGAGAGTGCACATTTTTCTCTATATTTTGGTCTTTCTGTCCACATTTAGACAATGTGTTTGCCCTGAGAAAGCACACGGTTGATTTATATTATATTCCTGCAGGAAGCTGATGACAGAACAAGCTCTTGCGTCACTGTGCTGTGTCAAAAGAGTGGGAGAAGACCATATCTGCAGAAAGAACTCTAAAAGCATTGTTTGTATTAAATATGTATTACTGAGGGGTCTTTGCACGCAAATGGCACACATTCTTGAGATCAAAGACATTATTTATCGCTTATCATTTCTGATTGACTTTTAAAGCCGCTGTTGGGACGCGAGGCCCTCTTCAGACAATACCGCTCCGTCTGAAACTCCGCGACGCTCCTGAGCGCAGAAACAAAGACTCTCTGTGTGTGTGTGTGTGTGTGTGTGTGTGTGTTAATATTTGGGGTTGGTGGAGATAGTGTGTGTTATTGTAGTGTCTCGGAGATGCTTCATCACTGCTCTAAGACCAGCTGCTGATTCACTGGATCTCTCTAACACACACACACACACCGCCGCGGTGACGCCCTGCACTCCGCTACACGCGCTCCTCTCCAGGACACACACACACACACACCGTCTCTGCGGCAGCGCGCGGATGCGGAGTGTGGTGCTGATGCTGCGGACGGTTTACCTTCAGGTCCGCGGCTCCGGTCCAGTAGCCAGCGCACACCCGCGCGGGTCTTGGCTCGGGCGGCGTCGTACCGGTCCAGCGGGCAGATGTCCGGCACCGGCGCGCCCCTCTTCCCCGCGGACGCGTCCATCGCCAAGCGGACGCGAGACAAACAATGAAACGACGGGCGAAGAGGCGCTTCCTACGGCGTCATTGCGCGGTGTGACCGGCAGATGCGCGATGATCCGTCACCGACCGGCCGCGGAGCGTCCCCCTCGCGCAGGACGCAGCCTCCGAGCGTCAGGTGTCCGCTGGAGCTGTCAATCACACAGCGGGCATCCAATCACGCGTCATGATGGGCGGAGCCACGACAGAAGCGCAGAGAGAAGCGCGGAGGGGCTCTCAGTCTCTTACTGTCCGGCTGTGGGCTGATTCTCGACTGCCTGAGAAACACAATTAGATTTTAGAGTTTATTCACAGGTCTTGTTTAGAATTAGAATTATTAGAAATATTAGAAATATTATTATATGTGTTTCAGATGGACTTGTTGTGAGGGGTTTACGTAGATTTTCTGTGAAGTGTCTTTGTGACACAAACCTTTTTACTTAAACAAGATACAAAATAAAATAGATTTTGAGTTTAAACATGTAAATATACATCTAACCAGACTGCATAGAAAATATTCCCCAGATATTATTTGTAATTTCTTCTGTATTAGTAACAACATAAAAACAGTCATTAAATTTAGCAAACATGAAAAGTGTAATTTCAGCTCAAATATGAATCAGATTTTAAAAATAAGGTAAAAGTTGAAATAAAGAAGTGTTAAAATGATGGTAAGTTAATGTGATGCATTATATATATATATATTGTACTTTATAGGCTAATATATTCAGCTGTTCTTAAGCTTTAGGAAAGGTGTCTGGCATTAAAATGGAAAACCCCTGATCTAGAATAAATCCAGCAGTGATGCAGAAGATCAGGAGCGGGCTGGGTTAGACCGTGGGTTAGACATGGACAAACCCAGGGCTGTTTTCATCAGACCACTGCCCAGCTGCTCATGTGAGCAGTGAATGCAGAAGAACCAGTTCTCTGATCGTTACCCTGCTGATTGCCGGAGGAGTGCAGGGTCATCTCTCTATCATCTCACACAGAATGACTCTAGTACACCAGCAGAGTATGTACTTACTCTCAAATGAAGTGTGCTGTGTGACAGACAGGGATGGGCGACTCCTGCCCCGGTGACGTCAGATCCAGCGCGTCCTGGACGGGACTCAAGAGGGCCGCACAAGAGGAAGAGAAGATCCTTGCTGACGCTGTTGCTCGGCGACAGAAGATGAGCATCCTTGTCTCCAAAGAGACTGTTGCTAGGCGACAGGAGAAGGCAGGCGGCGCTGCACAACAGATTCTCCATGAACTGGAAGCAATGGAGCGACTTCCTAACAGAAGTGAGCACCCCCGCCCTACTCCCTTCGAAGGGCAGAGCCGATGCAGTGCGCTACTACACGAAGGAATTTTGTAATGGTTCACAGTGGTATGTTAACGGAAACCATTTAAATTTCTCGGATGGTTTCTGGTGGGCTTCTATTGTTTTATTTAAGCAGGGATGTCTGAAGTCGAAGTTAATCCCAACTTTGTTTGGAGACTGTGGGCGGGGCCTCCCAGTGGGCGGGGCTTATTTTTCTCGGCTCCAAGTAGGGATAACTGCAGGCTGGAGCAATAGGCGTGCCGACAGGTAGGGGCGTGTCAGAAGGTAAGAGGCATGTCAAAAGGTTTCTCATTGGTGAAAGGAGCTTCTGCGTAGGCCAATCAGTGGCAATCCTATTTATATGTAATTACCTTTAGTTTAGTGTGGAAGAACTACTGGTTAGTCAATATAAATCATTATTTTTGTCATTTAATTGTTCATTTAACAACTAAATAAATGTTTTATTGGCTAAAATTGTGTCTGTTTACTGAATTATGATGTATTTATATAATATACTAAATTTAAGAACCATATTTGTCCTTATCAGGCAATGTATTTTTAGTTTTCATGCAACAATTAATTTCATTGTTAGTTTCTGGTCGGAGCTATATATACCTTCAAGCCACGACCATAACTCAAACGCGCGAATGTTTAGAACGAAATATCTGTAATATCGATATTTTACAGGAAAATAATGGAACTTTAATATAGATGATTATGTTGGCTGCATTACTTGAAGGCACTAGAAAGAACAATAGCGTTTAATATTATCCTTTGTGTGAAACAGGCAGCTTGCCCAACCAGTTATAAAGACCTTTAGGCACGCCCCAACCTTTCGACACACCCCTACCTTTCGGCACGCCCATTATTCCGATCTGCAGCTACCCGTCTCCTCGGCCGTGAAGAGTGTGATAAAGCTGCAGTGCTGCGGAGTAACTCGAGTCTTACTGCTGTTACACTATCATAACTGCGATAGTGAATGTGGGTCAGACAGATACACACTCTGCTTTACTTCTCAAACCCTAACCCTACACCACATTAAAGGAAAAACATTTGGTACGTCATGATGACACAAACTGTTATAATTACACTACAGAATCTTAATTATTTTATGTGGACTGGTCATACATTATTAGGTCTATGACAAAGTTGAAAATGGGATACTAATTTTGAGATATTAAATAAAAAGTAAAGAGTCATAGTTACATCATGTAATTTATGTAAGCTTAGAATATGAATGTGTCGTAATGGCTGTTATAATTGAAAATTACGTAACTGTTGCTCTCATAATATCTAATTTGTCAATATCAAAGCTTTTTTTCCCAGCAATGTGTTAGAAATTGCCTTCCGAGAGAAACAGACTGTTGTTTTTGAGCTCCTCACAATGTTCGTGATCTGAACTCATCATCTCTATCTCCAGAACCTTCTCCAGCTCCGGGTGAACCTGATCAACACGCTTAATGACGGACAGCTGTGTTCGTTTGACTCATCTAATTATTCTGAATAAAAGAACACCTTCCTCCTCCCACAGATCTATAATCACAGAAACACACCTGATGTTAGACAGCAGTGCTTCCCGCCGTGGTGGAAACTACTGACATTAACCGTTAAACATGTGTTATAAACTAGTGCGCTTCACTGAGGAGAATAAATTAATACCAGTTTGTTATGAGATATTAAAACTGTTGTTAAACCGCTGAATAATTTAAAGCCGCGGGCACGTTAACACTGAGGTAATTTACCATGGTACTGATCGAAATCAGGTCACTTCCTGTACGGACACGGTAACACCGGCCCTAATTGGATTCAATGTAATTTTACAAAAAATGCCATTTTAATGGAGTGAAAAACAAAACAAAACCATACAATCAAGTTCAATCAATACACTTTTAATATCAGTTCTTCTCACACATTTCAAAGAATGAATTTATCATTTCTAAAAATGTTTTTAACCACCTTCACAGCTGTTTGTGATTGCACATTGCGTAAGGATAATACCTTTGACTAAACCTGAAGTAATCTTGACTATATATTATTTGAAAGGTTTCAGACTCATTATTTTTCATATTTGGTGACTGTTTTTCAGAACCATTGCAGAGCAGTAGATAAATAGTGATAGAATCTAGATCTAAAAACTTCTTCAGATGATTGGCTTTGATTTTCTTGAAGATTTTGTGGCAAACATGCTTTGTAAAATTGCTAATTTATATAAAATATATATATTTTAAATATTTTTTATGTTTTCTTACATTTAAACTTATAAAAGTACATTGTGAAAAAATATAACAGTGTTGCTCAATTCTTCATTTTAAGGTTTCACATTTTAAACGATACCAATTTTGCGTCTGTGGTCTGAAGTATTTATATTTTATAACAATTTTTATCAGAAAAGTATTTTTATGTCCATGCTCAAAAGTGGGCCTTCCAGCTGAAAGCCTAGTTTTCACAACTTTGATATTAAACTCTTCAAGACACTGACAGTAGAAGGCCCTTCAGGACTAGAGCGGGAGAAATGTGTAGGACGAACATCACAAACATATCTAAATTACTGTATGCATAATTCACAACACATCAGGATGTTGAAACTTCACATGCATCTTCATGACCCTAAATGAGTTCAAGTAAATAAACATAGCTTTATTAGTATTTCAAAGATTAAAAAAAAGAAATGATAGCTTATTTTTAACCATTTCTGGCTAAGTATTTATTTGTATTGAAAATGCTACTTTTTTTGTTTCATAGGATAGAAAAAGACTAAAATAATAAAATATAACCAAGATATGTTCTTAGTTTGGTTCTGTAGAGTGACCTTTGGAGATTGACCCTGGAACCGCACGAACGCAATGATCAAAACACATCAGCGAGTTAAAACTTCACACGCATGTTCATGAAAAGTCACAAAATACGTTAACTGATATTTCCAACAGCTCATAAATCAAACGGACCCGGAAAAGTACATGAGGCTTAATGTACAGATAGATCTATACAAACCAAAGGAACAGCAAACATGGTAGGTTTTCAAGGGACGCTCAGTGTAAATCATCTACAAATAATGTCAGAAAGTCATTTCATAACCAGAGCGTTTACACAAGAATACATCCAATCCAGTTGAGCGGCGCTGTATGTACCGCAGCGGTCAAAACATGTGAAGAAGTCCAGCAGATCCAGCAATACACCAACATATCCATGCATTAACAGGGTTAAAAAACTAAAGACTTCCAGTAATTTTAACATTAAATAGAAATGCATTTGCATGTCAGTTTTCGTTGTGGTTTCAAAAATGCTGAAAATTAGTCAGTATTAATGGCGGTTGGCATTATAAATGTATACATTTGAAATAAAACACAAAAAACCAAGCATAAACTCCACCAGTAAAACTTTAATTAAATAAAAACTGTATTTACAAAGAACTCCTTCACAGTTACAGCTCCAAACACTGGCAGTCTCTTCATCTGATGAGTGATTGACAGCTCATACGGCCAATCAGCACGCTGCAGGAGTCCATCCTTCTGCTCCAGGTTCCTCAGCTCTCCGTGGAGCCCAGCATGTTCTCGGTGTCCTTCAGCGTGACCCGTCCTCCGTTAGCCTGCGCACCATCTCCGTCACGAGCCTTACGAGCCTGAGACACAGAGAACCCAGAAAACACGGGCTGCAAACAACCGTCAACCAGTTACACACCAGTTTAACCAAGTTAGGATGATCTCACCCAACCAGAGCTGACCCAGTGCATTTGTGTCTGTGAGCGAAGCTGAACAGAAGAGCTGCTTACAGAGACAGATCCGGACCGCTTTAGGACGGGGGAACGTCCAAACCAAGACATGTCCCCGTCCTAAACACACAGACAGCAGACGGACAGAAGCGGCTTCATCAGGACAGTTTATTGATCACATAACACAAATCATTTCTGTACAACATGACGAGACGTGTTTAATGATCAGCAGATGGAGTCAGAGACCACACACGGACCCTCTGAACACCTGATTTGATTATTATTAGCATATATCTAAAACCTATAATCACAAGCCCCTGATCTGAACATAACATCTGCGTGTGTCACATCGCCACAGCAGAATACAAACAGACTACAGAATCATCATCATCATCATCATCGCAAGCTCTCAGAGATATCACAGAGAAGCCAAACAAGCTGTAATATGTGTCTGTATCGCTCCGAGTCTAGGATGAGAGACAGGTTACAGGATTCAGATCTTAATAGATTAAAAACAGACAGGGACATTTTAAAAGTAGTGAATGCAGGAATGGTGTGAAGAGAGCAGCATGCTGGTTAGTTAGAGCACCTCGATGGAAACCAGCTGTGTGTGTGACAGAACGGCTCTGGAGATTTATAGCGCTCTGACAAAACGTGCAAATATTTAGATGATCAGTGCACGCGTTAAACATCTGTTAGCCAGAAACATGACCGCAGCATTACCAAGACATTAGAAGAGCATGCACAAACACGCACGTCATTCACACACACAGGAAGCGGTCGCTGAAAGAGAATCACGAGAGACCCCGGCAGCTGTGCGTGTAGGAGAACCGGTTAGTGCCAGGTCCGAGGCGTTTAAAGGCAAGCGAATCTACGTACGACCCACGACTCCTGCAGCACGCGCCGTCTCCGCTGCGCAACACACAAGAGAAGAGCGATTAGACACACACACACACACACACACACACACAGTACCTGCTTTAACATGAGCACTGGGACGGACAGCGACGGCATTAGCGCGTGCGGTTAGTTCGCGCGCCGGGAACCGAGGGCACTAGCCATGCAGACACCTATGGAAGCTTGTCTCCACCACAGAAAACACCAAATAAACCCTGGAATATAAAAACCTACAGGACATCCTGAAGATAATGAGGAAATGACATCACTCTCTTGCCGAAGTGCATTCCAAGCGATTACATGACGTCGCTCAGCTCTCCACTAACAAGGGGACAGGGACGAGACTGTGATTTGGAAATTGACCATGAACCGTACGAAAGGGGATCCGTGCTTTGTTACACCCCTAGAATCTCTTTAATGCTAACGGTGACATCAGATCCACCCAAAAACACAGATGCCTGAATTCCTCTCAGATTAGTGTGACTTTTCTCAGGTCACGTGTCAATATTTCTACTTCTTCTCTGGCTAATTCAGTATTGAGTCCACATCTGAGATTACGTTTCTGGCTTTACCTCGCAACGTAGAACGGTCGGTTCCCATCTTACACCTTCTGACCGGGTTATGAGTTCACATCACACAATCCTGACTCAAAGTCTCTTCCCAGTGTTTCCAGCTCTCATTTCTTCTTCAGAATTCAGATTTGCCTCTCGGATAGTTCTTTCTCAGAGTCTAGCGCCTACGGGTCTGGTTTTCTCTTGGGATTCTGGGTGTCTTTTTTGTACTGACTTCTCAGAATTAAGAACTTGCAGTTCTGCTTTTTGTTTCCGCTACAGAATTAAAAAAAAGATAATTACTTGTATCCAGCAAGTAAAAACAGAAAGTGGCGATTATCTTTTGTGGGAGACACAAGCTTCCATAAAAGGTGGTGTTAGTGTTTGTACAAATGGTGAAGCAACAGCTTGTTGATATGTTGCTAAAATGCCCCGTTAACGAACTATAAAGCTATACAGACAAACACTTGTTTAATAAGGCTATGCCATCTGTTGTGCATCTGCTAAAGCGGGCGCTTGAGCGGGGGCTTGACGCTGCTCTGGTGGTGGTTGTGCTGGTCGCCGTCGCTCTCGGAGAGTACCTCTTGCTCGAGGGTGTTGAAGCGGACGCCCGAGTGCTCGCCCTCCTGCCCCGAGCGCACACACGGGAAGCACAGGATGCGCTTGAAGGTGTCGCGCATGTCCTTGTCGCGGTACGAGTAGATGATGGGGTTCATGAAGGAGTTGCACTCGGCCAGCACCAGGAAGAACTTCTCGTAGGTCAGGACGTCGCAGGACTTACACAGACCGTCCAGGAGCAGCAGAACCAGACCCGGCGTCCAGCACACCACGAAACACCCTGCAGGAGAGACACACGCATCAACAACCACACGAGCCAAAACCAGCACAAACATCACTCGCCATGACCCGAGGATTAAACTAGCCATACTGATATCTGACCTGTTCTGTTTTTAGATACAGGCTGAGAATGTGGAAAAACAATGGAGCAAAAATAAATAAATTAATAATAATAATAATAATAGAGCTCTCCTTTTTTAAGCTAATTTCAAAGAACAGACATTCATCCATCTCCCAAAGCTCAAGGTGTTTAAATGACTATCACAGCTAACTTAACGTTACAAGCACAAGCTAGTTATGAAGAATTACACAATCGCATGTTTTTAAAATATTATACATGCTGGAGCATGAATATAGACATATATATATATATATATATAGATAGAGTATCTTTTCATGAAGGTCTGAAGTCGCCCAATCATATTCAGACTTATATGAAATACAATCTCTCACTCCCTTACTTCACTGAACACAATCACAGAGAATAATGATCAAAGAGTCACGCCAATGAAGATGACGTCTGTAAACAAACCTTTAGATCATTCCTGCTCAGATTACTACTTCCTTGTGCTGAAGGGGTCCACCAATATTACAGCAGCTTTTAGATCAGGTTATCTTTCATATCTACATCCAGGTCTCTGTGAGCTTCAATATCCATACAAACCACACAGACTTTAAATTACATGTTTTTTGTGAGTTTATAAAATTTTGAAAATAAATAAATAAATAAAATGAATAAAAATGAATTATTCCACTTATGTGTTAAAATGTAGGGTTTTTAATGTCAAATGAGACATTGAGGAGTCATTTTTATCAATTTATTCAGATGCATTTGATAACGGCAATATTTTAAATTTAGGACAAAATTTTAAATATGCCAAAGAGCTTATTTAAATAAATATTTAAAAATAATTTGAGCTTCAGCGATTAAAAAGCATTATATACACATATCTTTGGTCGAATTAAGCTGTAAAATAAATAGCTCATCCCTTTACAAGAAATGGATTTTCAAAGATATCAACATAAAAAAAAGATCATTTTTCAATTGAAAAATCATTCAAGATATGACTAGGAGGTCATGAGCTCCCGCTCCGCTGATACCATCACTTTGAAATGTAGGTCATTTAGCTGGATCAGGTCATGTTTAATAGACAGATAATAGCCTATTAAGTGACTTGCTGTCTGAATATAACACTTCTGCCTGATATCATCATGAGTCCTTATAAAGACCTCTGCTTGAACAAATCATTTGAACGCATGACTCAAGGATAAAATAATTTAATAATTTTATGAACAAAATGTTGTATTGAAAACTTTAATCTTAACATGAATACGTGACTTTAACTGCACTCATGTCACCTCATTTATTTGTTTGTTCTTCTCTTATTACTGACTCGTTTCTGAGAGCCTTGTGGAGGAGGGGGCGTGATGATAGTCACCACAGCTGGAAGAAATCCTACAGGAAACACTGAACTATAAACATACAGAGACCTTAACTACAGCAATAACACAGGCAGCTGTACGGTTTACTGTAACTACCAACACTACTAATACAAAACAAACACTTCTGTCAGAACGATTATTAAAACTGAATTTCTGAATATGAATAATATGCATGTGACCCAGTGTTCCTGAGGTCAGTCTGTCAGCGCACCACCTTCATTTCTACGAGATGCAAATGTAAGTAAATGAGTGACACTGATCATGTGACTCTGTTTTAAGGTGCGTCGTTAAACTGAAGGACAAACTTCACTTCTGTGCACTGCAGGTTATCGCTAGCGTGATCTGGTGTAAACAGATAAGAACTGCTCTTGATAGTCGTGCTAGACACCAGCGGTCCTCAGGAATTGTGTGTGTGTTTCTAAGGCAGAGCCAGAGTTTTCAGGAATGCTGTCAGAGCGAGCGTGTCGACACTCCTGTGCTCTGTCAGAACACGCACTCATCTCGTCTCTACAGAGCACAGATAGCGAAAACACGCAGGTCCGGTCAGACGAGTCCAGACAGGCCTTCCTCTGCGTGTTTGTGCTTCAGCACACAGCAGCTGCGTCGTCTTCTCCAAACGACTTTAATAAACACACACATCCTGAGACACCACCCAACCACACAGTACCTAAACTACCTATATCCTCAGAGACTAAAATAACTAGCAGTGCCAAACGTCCACGAACACTCTCAACAAGAATGACAATGTTTGCCATGACCACAACAACTGTTACTGTTTTAATGAGCAGTTCTAAAGGCTAGCTCTGAAAATGGTAATAGTGGTGATTATTTATGTCCTGACAGGAAAACAGTACAGATAGTGCTGTAGTCGGCTGATTCTGGTTAAGACAGAAGCGAGGTCCTACCCAGGATCATGACGACGGTCTTCATGAGGTTGACCACCGTCTCCTTGTGCTTGATCTGCGAGGTGTGCTGGCTCATGCGGTGGCTCTTGCGGCGCACGTAGATGAAGATGCGCATGTAGACGGCCACCATGACGGTGAAGGTCAGCAGGTTGAGCACGGCCCAGAACACCAGGTAGCTGTTGCTGTAGAGCGGCGCCATGTGGGAGCACTGATCGATGTGGCACACGCAGCTCCAGCCCATGGTGGGCACCAAACCCAGCATGATGGCGATGAGCCAGATGCCCACGATCAGCAGCATCACCCGGTGGTTGGTCATCTTGCTGTGCAGCTGCATGGTGAAGATGGTCTGGTGGCGCTCCAGCGCGATGGCCATCAGGTTGATAACGGACGCTGTCAGACTGGTGTCAATCAAACCCTGGGTGAGGAGACACAGCGGTTACATGGTCACCGTGATTTCACCAAGTACAATGTGATCCTGGAACAACATTCTAATTAACCAATCAGAATAGAGGAATGACT
>JAUMHP010000040.1:19839054-19855483 GCA_032361065.1 Enteromius trimaculatus
TGAACTGGAATCAGGTGCTGGGCGTCCGGTCAGAGGAGAACTGGACCCAACTAAGCCTGGTTCTCCCAAGGTTTTTTCCTCCATTCTCTCATGGATGGGGTTTTGGTTTACAGATTCATTCTCCACACCACGATACTTGACTCACTGTTTATATCTCCACCCAAAACCATTTCCTCTATTCTTTTTAAATTCCCAACAATCATTTTAAAGGTTAACACTACCCTGTAAGTTAACCCCATATATCACATGCAAGCTTGTCTTCTTAAATCTAATGGCATCTCCCGTTTCAACCCTGCTAACATCTAGAGGACTGAATTAAAGGGCATTCTCAATTCTCAAAAGACCTCTTGAAATCACTATTAATTTATACATTTTAGAATCACAACTTTTATGGCCTTAAATATTATATAATTAAAGGTAAGCTTTTAGAGACTCACTGAAACCCATTTAGCCACACGGTCCTACTGTTGTCCAACAAGACTCCAATACAAGACGTCCTCGAGAGAACTCCCAATATAAAAAAAACATTTGATTAAGTTCAAGAATTGATTTTGTACTGGTTTATCCTTACAACTTAGGAGTTATTTTAATTCCTTAAACTAAAATTTTATTTCACTACAAATAACTATTATAGGAAACAACAACAACAAAAACAGCGTTACTAGCTTCTCAAAACTGTAATAATGTATTAAATACCCTGTTTGTTGAATTTCCATCAGTTGTGAGTTTAAAACGGTGTATGTTATTGCTTCACAATATCACTCACTCAGAAACACACAAATACACACACACACAGATGACTTTACAAACATTTATTTCCTTAACACAAGAAAAAAAACAACGAGCTGATACTGCCAATTAAAGCATTCCTCTTCTGCTCTACAGGCAACAAACCAAACAAACCAGAGAAACTAAAAACCAGGAAAAGAAGGGTTTTACTTCAGCGTTTAAAGACGTGACAAACTCAAATCATCTCAAGAGGCACATCAACAGTCACATGACACGCGCGCATCTAATCAGACCAGAGGGGCGGAGCAATCGTGTGACTGGATGAAGACGAGGCAGGCTTTATTATGATTGGTCCTCAGGCTGCATTTCTGCCCTGACCCAGGGGCAGCTTCATATAGAGTTCAAAGGTTTAGTATGTAGAAGTGATTCTTCAGACGGACAGTTCTCCTGGTGATTATTCGCCCGGAGTGGCCTCAGTGTCTCCCGCCGCCGCCTCCGCTGCGGCGTCTGCATCCACGCCGTGCTCCGCTGCCTCCTCCTCACCCACCTCCACACCCTCAACCCCTTCCTCACCCTCTTCTACACCCTCGACGCCTTCCTCCACACCCTCGACGCCCTCCTCCACCGCTCCGCCCGTCTCCATCTTCACCTCCTCCTCCTCCTCATGCTCCTCCCCATTTCCAACAGTGTCAGCTGCAGGCTCCGCCTCCTCCACCAGAGGCCCCTCCTCTTCCTGTTTGACCTCATTCAGGCTTTCATTGGTGAGATCGGCCTCTGAAACATCCATCAGCATGGAGTCCTCGGGATCCTGGTCATCATGGTTACCGTTGAAGGGGTTCTCACCCTGCCAATCAGAACAAAGAGAAGTCGTAAACAAACAGAACTACATCTCTGAAGTTTATTAAGAGTACTGGTTCACATCCTTTTGAAATCTGAGGATTAGTTCATTACCTCACCAAACGCTGCACCCTAACAAATGTTTAGAAAGTTGTACATCAAGATTATCAGCGTACGTTTAACGAGAAAATACCAATCAAACTGTCAGGGTTAATGGAGTTAATTTTCCATTTCTTTATCTCGGTGTGTAAAAATGGACTAGTATTGTATAGTACTGTTCGTTCACTCCATGTAAGCTATAGCTTCTGACCTATAAATCAAAACATACTCATTTCATGACTTCAGTTGATGCTGAAACACACCTAAATGTTATTTGGGAAGGGTATTTTACTCTTAATTTAATTAGAAGTAGCTCAACAGCGCCCCGTACAGATTCTGATGACCAGTTAATTTAAAACTACTAAGCTAGTACAACACAAAACATGGTTGTATGACTGGCAAAAACTAATTCAAAGTCCATGAAATGCTCAGGAACACCATAAGATGGAGGCACACACCTTCAGGTAGCTCTCCAGCTTCTTGCCGATGACCTTATGGTTGAGGATGCTGCGCGCCACGGACAGACTGGACCTCTTGGACTGCTCCATCATACCCTGACACACACACACACACACGGGTCACATGGTCAGCCCAGCACTACAGCAGCAGCTCAAAGCCTCTCAGTTCTCTGATGTGTGAGTGTACCTTGCGGTTGTAGTTGTGGTCAGATGACTTGAGGTGCTTCTGGATCAGCATGTACTGCATGGGAATGAAGACGTCACACGCCGAGCAGTGAGCTGCCTCCACCTTCTTCATGAAGTGCTCCATGCCGATATCTGCAGACAGGAAATGACATCATGACAGGCTCTACAGCTAGAGTACACGTGCCTGTGCTCAGATGGGCTCCGCACCTCGCGTCAGGTCCTGCTCTTTGAACACCTGGCAGATGACGGTGCTGTGGTTGTCCATCTGAGTCACTCGCTGCTCCGTCTTCTTGTACTTATTATTCAGATATTCCTACAAAGCACACACCAAGGCCATCAGAACAACACACTGGACACATATGACTTAGGGTTCGATTGTTAGCGAAGCATGCGCACCTGCAGGAAGTCGGTGGTGGGCTTTGACAGCTGATTGGACAGGAATTTGAAGTGGTCCTTGTGGAATTTGCTCTCCAGGTGGGCGGCCATGTCCTCGCTGTAGAACGAGCGGAACTTGCAGATGGAGCAGGCGAACGTCATCCTGGGAAACGAGCACAAAAATGACCTTGTGAGCCACAGACACGCCCAGCACACAAGCATCCAGCACAGACGGCAGGGAACCTAACCTGTGTGCTGATACTTTGACCCCTGACCTTTCAAAGAAGCCTCTCCTCTTCCTGACTTTGGCCGCAGAGGGCGGAGTCTTCTTCCCCTTGGCCTTGGCGCTCTCGTCCTGATTGGATGGTGCTGAGAGAGAGAGAGAGAGAGAAACACAGCATTTTTGGCAGCTGCCTCACATCCTGACAAATTATTAAACAAAGAAGAGAGCAGTCTTCAGAGGCAGATGTGTTTGTGTTTTACACTGAGCTGAAGAAGACAAGCCCAGAACTCACCAGCACTTTCTCCTCCATCTTCAGTTTTGGACTCCTGGAGAGCAGAGAGAAGTATTATTCATATTTCTGTATAAATCGCCATGTTCTCACGACACTGGTGACCAACGCACGTGAACGTACCACAGCAGCGGTCGGTCCCTCAGAGTCCTGCGCGTGTTGTCCTGCCGCAGCTTCTGGAACACATCCACACTTATCAGCAATCACTGACAGATCAGCGTTTATCAATGAACACACACACACTCTCGTACCGGCGGCTGAAGCTTCCCCAGAGCTTTCGGTCTTGCCCATCTTGGACTCGGGCTCGTCGGTCGCACTCAGAGTCTGTTTCCTCTTCTTCTGCCCATCGCGCTGACCTTTCGCTTGCTGCCACGACAACACACATGCAAATGAGATCTGAGGGCGTGTCCATTTGCGTGGTGGTGAGGATCTATAGTGTTAGCTGAGCTATCCTGACTGTGTGACACTTTACACAGCTACCCCCCTTGTGTTTGTCAGTGTCTAACTGGTCAAATGGGGGTCAGACTGGGGTAGCCTCTCCTTGAGGGTTGGTGGAATGAATGCACCTTACTGGACCCTATGTGCAGGGGTGAGCGCTGATCTCTCAGCCCCGCCCCCTGCAGGGAGCGGGCGGTACTTACTCGGTTCAGGGGTCTCTTGCGGCCGTGCTGCCGATTGGCCCTCGGGCCCCCTCCGAAGTTCCGCGCAGGGAAGTCCTGGGGCCCGCGCTGAGACTGGAAGGCCCCGCTGTCGGGGTACATGCGATGGGCCAGAAGCGAGGGCAGCTTTCCTCGCCCTGCGGGGGAGTGGCCTTGGCCTCCGCCCCGCCCACTTCCTCCTCCCATGCCGGCGGCGGAGGAGGAGTCCTGCCTGCGGCCGAAGCCTCGCCCCCCAGACGCTCTGCTCCTGCGCGGGGATCTCTGCCCCGCCCCCCAGCCGGAGCCCGAGAAGGCGGAGTCTCGAGTCTGCCGCATTTTGGCAGATCCGAAGGCGGAGCCGTCAAAGCCACCGCCCCCTCCGGCTCCACCCATGAGCCCAAAGCCCACGCCTCCGCGCTGGGCCATCATGTCGCCCCGGGAGTCGCTGTAACCGAAGCTACTGGATCTGTAGAGATCTCGGGGGCCGAGGGAGGCGGAGCGCGAGTCGTAAGACTCGTATTGGTCAAACCTGCAGAAGGAGGGAGGCGCAGAGCAAAGGTCAAGCAGGGACCGCCACATTTCGTTCGTCGTCGGCTCTGAGGGCCGCTTCGTTAAGCAAACAAACTCATCATTCAGCGCTCATTCGTTCAAGCCCCGTTTCTCAGGTGCATTGTGGGAAGAGACAGGCTGTGGAAAAGCTTCAGAATGACAGTTGCACAGATGGACATATAAGGCAACAACACTGCACATTCGGCACAGGACTGAAATGGCGCGATACGGGCCCTTCTGGGGTCTGCGAGGGCAGCGTTAGCATTATCTGTGACTTTAGAGTCAGATCTGATGGGCCGTCTGAGTACGGGAGCGTGTTTGTGTGTTTAAATGGTCAGGATTCGCTGAAGCTACGTAACAAACACCACTGCTTTAGTTGTTCCAACGACAAGAACTAGCACTCCAAAGCAAATAACTTTACAAAAGAATAACAACAAGGCTGTGAGGGAAAGACGTATGTGACTAGGACTGAATTCACTTGATTACAAATACCAGAAGAACTGTATTACTGTAAAACCAGGTCATTTAATCTAGCTGTTCTCTATGGGAGTATTTGTTAATGTGATCGATTGAATCGTTTTATTCTTCAGTGTCACATGCTCCTTCAGAAATACGATGCAATATTCAAAATGGAACACACTGAACGTCTATCCATCACAGCCTTGTGTTCATCAGGAAATACTGTCATACGGTATCTACCCTGATCAGAGTCTACAAGACGACATCTTAAGTGTACTTGTGCTGCTGGAAGGACTTAAAACTATCATTTTACTGCTGCGGATGAGCTGGGGAAATGATCTGAACGTCTGAAGAGAGAGATAACATTAGCAGACCAACATAGCCACAAAATTATCTTTAAGAGGAGTTGATGACTAGGTCGATCTTATCAGGCTTCTCCAATTAGCAAACAAACTAGTGCTAAAACAGCAGAGGAGTCATGTTCTGAACGCTGGACGTGTGTATTATTCATATAGAAACATGGACGTCGAAAAATCAAAATGAGTGCGAACATAATCACAATACTCATCACAAACAGAAGATGCAATTGATTTCTCTATTTGGATTTCTATATAGATATATTAACTGGTGCAGGCTAACAAAAACAGCCAAAATATATTTCTTCTATTATACATGCGCACACACACACAATAAATAAATAATAGAATAAAAGTATATTGATATAAATAGATGTGTGTGTATTAGGGCTATATTATGCGCTTCTCATCAGTAAAGACGATTCTTTGATTAGCGCTAAATCTACATCAGCTGTTTTTAAAAGGAACGCCAGCTTTTAAACAGAGCCGTAGATCACTGAAGAAGAATCACCCACGAAACTAACGCGCAGCTTCTCAATGATCTACAGCTGACGAAGATTTAGCGCTAATCAAAGAACCGTCTTTACTGACGAGATGCGCATAATATATCGTACGATATATTGGCCAGCCCTAGTGTATTTGACACACATACAGTATATATATATTTACAGAAACATTTATATAATATGTTATGACAATATACATAAACTAGACAACAAATTTAAGTGGATCGAAACCTTTCAAAGTTGTCTGAAAACCAAAACACCAC
The DNA here is from genome assembly GCA_032361065.1 of Enteromius trimaculatus. Lineage (NCBI taxonomy): Eukaryota > Metazoa > Chordata > Actinopteri > Cypriniformes > Cyprinidae > Enteromius > Enteromius trimaculatus. The sequence continues at coordinate 19,845,022 of JAUMHP010000040.1, forward strand.
CATTCTTGTCTCACGACATCTTTGATCCACTTAAAATGTTGACTACAGTATATTTAAAATATAAACATAAGATTTTCTATTATATATTCTAATCACTGGCCAGCACTAGCTCTCAGTGTTCCTAAAGCTGTATGGATGAGTGCAGCTGCTGGTCGGAGTGATCCTGGCTCCGGGCTCAGGTGTGTGCTGGGTAAGGTGAGTGTGTGCGGGTCACCTGTCGCTGCGCCCGCCTCCCTTCATCCCTCCCTCCAGCTGCGTCAGCATGTCCAGGCGCTGGTTGATTTTGGCGATGACCGCGTCTGCGTTTGAGCCGGAGGAGGACAGCAGAGATCCTCCAGACAGACCTCTCTTCATCCGATCGCTGGACCCGTATCCTCCTCCGAACCCGCCGCCGCCGGACATGGAGTCTTTATATCCGTACAGGTCATAGCTGCCCGAGCCTGAGCCACAACCACATCATCAGTACCTGCATTATTAACAGACGTGAACAACCTGACAGCCAAAGACGGCCGGTCTCACCTCTGGACGATCCTCCTCCACCCGATCCTCCCCATCCAGAGAACCCTGAAACCAGCAGCAGAGAGAAATTAATGGATCATCCTCGATTTATGATTTTTCAAAAGCCTCAGGAGACGAGCCACAGAAGCCTGATACACTCAAAACTTTTCTAAATGAATTCCAACTTCATGTCAGGTTTGACAGGCTTCCCTGATAGCAAACAAACATCTCAAAGATGTCTTTTGGACGCCTGCAAGATGTATTTTTACCCATCTGCAATAAGTCTACATGACGTTTACTTGTAGACGTCTAACAGACTTTTATTAGATGTCAATGATTTAGAATGTACGTAAAACCCGCTTCTGAAAGACGTCTATCAGACATCTGTAGCCAGCAGATGCTTTGCAGATCAAGTGATCTCTACCAGATGTCTTTCAGATGTGCTATTACTGGCTGCTCAGAGTCAGGTGACATCAGAGGGCGGGGCTTCCACACTCAAAAGGACATCTGATTGGACTGAAATGTATATCTGAGCCTACAGATATAATTAGTTTTGTTTTACTGTAAAATTATACATTTACTGTAACAGGAAAGCATACATTTAAACTTATGCCAGTGTTAGACATGGACTAAAAGCTATAGATATATTTCAGTGAACTCTAAACCCAGTGTATGTATTGAAACTAAACAGATGTAGTGTAATAACCGAACAATAGAGCAGCAGAAGCGACACGGCAGCCATTTTACAATAACAAGACGCCTCCATTTCACTACACCTACATCAAAAGCTCGTTTAAAGCACATGTGGTAACGTAACGTTAGGAAGCGAAGGCGTCTGACGCGACCCGAGACGCTGGAGGCGCGCAGCGCGTCGCGTGATTCGTTTAACGTTCACGTTACACACACACACTATCATTTACACGATCCGAGCAGAGATCAACATCGATACTCTGATATACTGCTTGTGAGCAGAAAGACGCGAAACTATGTTAATGGTTTGCGTTGTTCGAAAAGCGCGTTCATGTGCGCGCTTCCGCCGGCAAACAATAACAATGGGGTTCACATCGAGCTCAACGGCAATCGATGAAATAACGCTTTAAAATTAAACCGTTTCTAGTAAAGACACTTTAATAACCGCCAAACTCCATTTTTCTGATTTAAACGGTGTTTAATAAGACTACGCCTTATCTTGACCGGCGCCATTTTAAGCGCTAAACTAACACACGGCGAATCACGGAAGAATACACGGGAACCTTGAGATACAGAGCAAAACACGCTCCCAGCAAACAAACTGACTCTTAACTGAATAAATCGAGAATGAAACACTAACCTGAAGAATATCCTCGATCCATCCTGCAGCAGTTTTCAGTGTGAGATAGCTGTGATTGTGTGCGAAGCGCTCAGGACACTCTCAGGCCGCGCTGGCTCCGCCCACAAATGAGACTGGCTAAATGACTGACGCTTGAGCCAACCAATGAGCGACCTCGACGGCCGGAAGAACGCTATTTCCGTAAACCATTTCAAAACAAAAGTGTGTATTTCGCTGTCTGTCGAGTTCACAGCACTGGAGCTGGTTTATGATCCTGAAATAAAACATCTATGTGCGTGTAGAAAAGTAAAATAACAACATACATTCATATAAACCAGTTAAGGTCAACATATGAGAATAATTAAATTATAACTTCCATTAAGTCTGCAAACGTGTTTGCTAGTCAAGATTTGATCATTTTTATTAAAATTTCACAAAAAGGAAGATTTGAACAAAGCAAGTACAAATGTTTTTGAAGAGTAACTCACAGAGCACCGCAGTATTGTGCAATAGTTTTCAAGGACATTTAAACAGACAAAAGAGCACTTCAGAAAATACATAGTTTTTTGGTCCCCACGTTTCTGAAACTTACAGTTTTCATCCGATAAATATAGAATATTAGTGTAACCACACTCATTAAATACTAAACTGCAGCTCAAAATCCCAAAACAGATACATAAAATATTTGCGCTAGTAAAATGACAGATCTCTGTGGAGAAGGCACTTTGGTTCGCCTGCTAGTGTTTCGCAGAAACACACGCACATAAATGTGTTCGGACGCAGAAATCCTTCATGTTCAATCAACCCAGAGAAGAAAAGAGAATGAGACAAACCAGAACCGGCCCTGTGAAACCTGTAGTGTGAGTCTGATCAATGTGATTTCATTGATCAGAGGCAGGACTCGAATCCGACCACAGGAATGATTTCAGCCGCTCACTGATGGACAGATTCTCCTCGCGGCCAGTTCCTCCACCGCAAACGTGTAGTTATACTGCAGATAAACAATCTGATGATCAACTACACCCAAATCAACAAATAATCACCACAAACAAAGGCAGATTCAACGCAAAGGTTCTCTGATTACAAAAAGCTTGGTGGCCGTAGATCTCCTCACCTCGTTCTCAATGTCGTGCACTGATTTGATGCGGATGTCACTGAGGGTGCTCACGGACACCTGACGGACACAACACCTCTGAGATTAACGACAGCATTCCTTCTGTGTAACAGAATCCCTCGGACGGAATTCTTCACTCTAGTCACACTGTAGTGAGCTATAATGACCAGACGAACGCATGTGATACAAATGTTAATGATGCAGTGACCTCTGACCTTTGAGTTTGACTGAGACTCAAACTTCGGGTGTAGAGAGAAAGGAACTCCATCCATGGCTGAGAACACACATAAACAAGAGTGAGTCACACAGTTTCACTCACATCACTTGTTAAATCCGTGCTTGTGTGTGTGTGTGGCTGCACCTGTGATACCGTAGATGCTGCTGTGGTTGCCGCTGTCATAAACAGTCTCTATCAGGTTGTTGGTGTCCAGCTTACTGCGCCGATGGCTGACTTTCGGTGGGCCTTCAGGAGGGTTGCTATGGAAACAGACAGTCAGAACACCCATGCAACAACCCTGGACAGCCAAGCAACCACACAGTAAACCCTAGCAACCACCCTGAACATCTGCACGCCAGGGTTTTGTGTTCAGTCAGCACTAGGCTACATCACTGCGGTTTAAATCACTAAAGATGCTTTAAAGCTGTGAATCCACTGATGGAGAGGTATGTAATATGACACCTGTGTGGATACTGCACAGTCTCAGACTAATCTAACAGTCAAATCATCCAAACACTGGAGTCCCATGACGCTGATGTGGTCTGCGGTGACTTCTGTGAGGGAGTACCTGGGCTTGAGAGGCTGCGGGGGTCCGGTTCCTTCCAGCGAGAGACTGCGCATATCCAGACTGACACTGCGAGGCTTGGCCTGGGGAGCTGGAGTGGAGAACTGACCCTTTAAACACCACACCACGAAGCCATTCATGTCCCTGAGACACAAACACACACACAATAAACAACAGGAGCAGCAAACAGAGCGTCTTATTCCAGGACCAGTGTAGAGCATCTGATTCTAGAACCAGCACAGTGTTTGGTTTCAGAATCAGTGTAAAGCGTCTGATTCTAGTAACTGTGTACAGAGAGTGTCTGATTCCAGAACCAATGTACAGAGTGTCTGACTCCAGGACCAGTATAAAACAAGTTATTCTAGAACCTGTCTACAGAGCATCTGATTCTAGAAACTCTGCACAGACTATCTGATTCTAGAACCACTATATAAGCATCTCATTCTAGAATCAGGACAGAGTGTCTGCTTCTAGAGCCTGTGACTAGTGTCTTATTCCAGAACCAGCAGAGCACCTGATTCTAGAGCATGTGTACAGAGCATCTGATTCTAGAAACTGTGCAGAGTGTCTAATTTCCGGAATCCGTGTAGAGCATTTGATTCTAGAAACTCTGCACAGATTATCTGATTCTAGAACCAGGACAGTGTCTGCTTCTAGAGCCTGTGACTAGTGTCTTATTCCAGAACCAGCAGAGCACCTGATTCTAGAGCATGTGTACAGAGCATCTGATTCTAGAAACTGCGTCCAGAGCATCTGATGTTACAACCAGTGTATAGAGCATCTTATTCTAGAACTGATCAATAGAGCATCCAGACCTAAAGGCCAGAGCATGCGGTTCTAGAACCAGAGGACAGTGCATTTGATGGAAGCAGCAGCATACAGAGCAGTAGATTAGAGCCATAAAAACAATCAGAGCACAGAGCATATGACTGAAAAACTGTGGAACAGCGTCTGATTCTAGAACCACCACACACAGCATCAGTTAAGAGAACCGCTGAACAGACATGTCTAGAGCCTGATGTGATTCTAGAGCAGGCATGTGGCGTCTCTCACCCCAGGCAGGTGTACTGCTGCACCATGCTCTTATTCTTGGCTGTCAGTTTGAGATCTAGAACAGCCGTTGTAACGCTGCCCACAGGAACTATCCGCATACAGATGCGCTTCTTCTTCCCGACAGACACCTCTGCACACACACACACACACAGTAATTAGACTTCCACAGCTCATTAGGAGAGACAGACCAGCAGATCTGTGAGTCACTAAACCATCTTACTGGGCTCCAGGAACTCTGGGATGTAGCAGTAACCATGAGGAATCGTCTCTTTATCCGTAATCACCTTCACATCCGCCACAACCATCCCACCGGACAGATCCTAGGAGAGCGAGACAGGAATGAGTCAGATGAGCATGTGGAGCGGTCACACGTGTGGTGAGATGCAACAGCGTGTCAGTGTTTGTGTGTGTCATTCATGTCCAGTCACTGAACGAGAAACGTCATTCTGCTTTAGGGTTAGAGTGAATCAAGCTTTTAGTGCACCTTACCTTACTGTAACACAGATAGTATCCTGACTTGATTGCAAACCCTCGGATGAAGTTTGCGGAGGCTCCATCTTCAGTCTGAGTAATCTAAACACACACACACAGAGTTAAAGGCACCGTCTGGACTCCACGTGACCACAGGTGTGTGCGGCTGTATTGTTTACCAGGATGAACTGACTGGGGCAGTTGGTGGCGTTTGACGCCCAGGCCACTGCAGAGATGGGCCTGCTGAAGGCGCTAGATGACTCGAACACAGACATCTACAGACACACAGATCATGAGGGTTCACTCAGGACTGATGACGTCACACAGACCGAAGCAGCAGCACGAGCCAAAGATACACGGTATGGCTTTTCCTCTATGCCAAAAATCATATTAGGTAAAGATCATGCTCCATGAGAATATTTGGCAAATTTCTTACTGTTACATATATAAAAACTCCTTTATTATTAGTAACATGCATTCCTAAGAACTTCATTTAGACCATTTTAAAAGGCGATTTTCTCAATATCTATTTTTTTTTTTGCTCCCTCGGATTCAGATCTTCTGATAGTTGTACCTCAGACAGATATTATCCTCTCCTCACAAACCAGACATCAGTGGAAAAATACTTTTCCGCTTTCAGATGAAAAGATACAAGATAAATAGATAGACGGGTAGAAGGAAAGAAAGCTGGTAGACAGATAGTGAGTTATCTAGTAACTTGTTTCAGTGTAACACACTGGTAATACTCATTAAATGATGTGTTTATGAGCTGGCACTGTTATTCCCTCAGTGGTTAGTTTCAAACACACGCTATAATCAGCATTCACATCATCATTTACACCTTAAACCGATTTTAAAAAGCTTTAATGAGGTCGTGAGGCTGATTTCAGTACTTACAGGCTGTTGGTTATGATGTTTTTTCTCGTTTTTAAACACCGAAACTGAGCTGAACTCACTGCCGCAGTCAGAGAACAGGAAGAAGCGGGAGACTACGACTCCCGTCATGCACCGCGGTGACGTCACCGCCGACCGCGCACGCTCAGTGCTCTTAGCCTGGGTTCCAAATTCTAAATTCTATGCGATATTAGTCCTTTTCAATACTGTTAGGGCAGATAGTCTTTGTATTAAATATAACTCAATGGAGTTTTCCTTTTTCATTCTGAATTTTAGTTTCTAAATAATTTATATGGTAAACATTACGATTACGAATAAAGCATCATCTTTAATAGTTAATCATAAATCACAAACACGTGAAAAACTCACGCAATCCTCAAATATTGGTGTGAAGCACTGGTCAATATGAGTAATGAGTATACAATCTCATCACTGCCACCTACAAACACAGCAAGCAATTACAATCATTCAAAACATACAATTATTAAATTTAACAGAAAAGAGCTCTTAATATGCTAGCTTCATACTGCTTTTCCTTTCAATCAATTTCTTTATATAAAAAAAATCATAGCTGATACATTTCTTTTTATTTGTGAGATTTTATTGACATGAACAAGTACATTTCACATTTCAAACTGAAGAAGCACATTTCACTTTGTTCATTCTAGCAAAGAAAAATAAGAAGAAAAGAGGATAGGTCAGAGTGAAAGGAAAAGTTGAGATGGGCCGTGTTTGGACAAGCCCAGGAGTACATTTGATCTCTCACTTCTGACTTTTCTTATCATAATTGCTTTTACGTTTTTATCTTTCAGCTAAAATATCCGAATTCTGACTCTCCTTTTAGGTGAAAACGAGTCCAGGTTGTAGGTCTGGTAAAAGTGGAAGGCTGAGTTCAGCGGGGCTTGGCATGCGTGGCTCATGCGGGCTGAGAAGCTCGTGTCTGCAGTCAGTCGGTGGAGTTTGCGCGGCGTGTCTGGATGAAGTGCAGCAGCGTGATGTCGTACAGCACCTGGTGTCCGTTGTTCCAGGTGTAGAGCGCCCTGAGGCGCGGGTTGTAGTCCAGCATGGAGATGTGTGAGTACTGGTTGTGGAAGGCGATGTCGGTGTACTCGTACGAGGCCGAGGCTGTGTGGAAGGTGAAGTGCACTTTGGCCCCGGCCAGGTGTGAGTTGGTGACGTAGAGCGAGCCGCAGATGAGGAAGGCCTCTCCGGCGCTGCGCTTGGGGAAGCCCGTGTCCCAGGAGTGCAGCACCTCCAGCGAGGCCGGATGCAGCCGGCTCAGCAGCATGTTCCCGCCGCGGCCGATGCTGGAGTACACGGCCCACAGCCCCGTCTCGTCGGCCATCAGGTCGATGTCAGAGGAACCGCCCCACGAGTACGGGAAGGTGTTGTTGAAGCCGGCCTGGGCGAGCGGCCGCTGCTGCAGAACGCCGCCGGACGCCAGGTCGTAGCGCACCAGCACGTTACTGTGGTGTTTGTTATAGTACAGAGAGCCGTTATACACCACGTGCCCCGTCCCTGAGACACACAAGCACACGCCTGGTCACTGCTGGAACCATATCACACTTTCAGAATACTGAGCTGAACCGATGTAGTTGGAATATTAATATTATTAGTAATATTATTCATATCTTAGAATTCAAAGCTGTTGATGTTGTTTTTTATTTACATTTTTAATATTAATAATAATTCACATCCCCAATTCTGTTTTGTATTCGTAATTCTGTTACATCTCACTTTTCCCCTTAAATTTAGTTTTATATCTTTTTCTGTTCTGACCATAAATAATGTTGTTGTAATATTATTCACAAGTTCTTATGCTGCAATTTTTATTGTAATTCATAAATATTAATGTCTTCATAATTACTTTTTTTTAGTAGTCCTGAATTATGATGTCACATTGATCTTTATATATATATATATATATAGTCCCATAACAAGCAGACAGGAAGTGTTTGGACTGAGAAGCTGACTCAGTAGCTGTAGTGTTTGTTGTTAGTGATTCTCTGTGTCTGATTCACACCTGCCCACGGGTGAGGAAGATGATGAACGATGAAGTTCTGTCCAGTAGCAAAGTCACCGAGAGACTGATATTCCACCAGACGCCTGCCCTTAAAATAACCATCCATCACCCACACCTACACACACACACCACACACACACACATGTTGGTTTTTGTGATTTATGAGGTCTCTCCATAGGCGTAATGGTTTTTATACTGTACAGACTGTATGTGGTATTGTCCTACACCTAAACCTACCCCTTACAGGAAACTGTGTGCATCTTTAGATTTTCAAAAAAACACCATTTAGTATGTTTTTTAAGCGTTTTGAATTACGGGGACACTGAAAATGTCCTCATAAACACCTACATATTGTTATACCTGTGTCATACCCATGTCATTATACACATTTGTGTCCTCATAAACCACATAAACCCGTCCACACCACACACACACACACCACACACACACACACACACACCACACACACACACACACACACACACACCACAGATTAAGTAAAACTAATATGATTGAATTTGAAATAACTGAAAACTTTTACTGAAATCAAAAATCATGAAGCAAATGACCCAGGTGACGTTTCTCATCATCATTTAGTTTAACCCTGTCTCCTTAACTACCAAACAATAGCGTTCCACTATAAATTATGATTTATTTCAATTATAATGTATGTTATATACTTATATTTTTAATTCCTGTTCTTTTTTAAATTCTAATTTCTGAAAAGTGATGGAAATTATTCAAATCTGAAACTCCATTACCATTTTTATAATGTTTATGCATTTTATTAGTATGTCGACCTCTGTTTTATCAGGTAAAATACGTGATGACCCCGTACAGTAAGTCATGTATAACTGGAGATATCAGGCGTGATGGGCCTTGAGAAGGGCAGCTGTGTGTGTGTGTGTGTGTGGGATGAGCTCTCCTACATACACGGTTGTCTGTGCTGTCGATCACACTGTCCATCATCCATGACCCGAAGCGTGAGCCTGAGGATCTGACAGTGAGCGGAGCGCTGATACCCGTCAGCCGGCCACAACCTGATAACACAGAGAGCAGCGTGAGGAAGATGCTGCTGCTGATGATAATGATGATGATGATGACGGTGGTGATTGTGATGCTGATGCTGTGATGATGTACCGAGCTGACTGGAGCAGGAGTGCAGATGGCGCTGTAGCACAGACTGGCGCTGCTGCAGCTGCTGATAGTGATGGAGAGAGAAGCGCTGCTGTAGGACAGACAGAGAGTGGTTCAGCCTCTGCAGCTCCTCCCTCAGAGCCTCCAGCTGGCCCACATCCGCCCGCAGACGCCCCACTAGAGCCCGCAGGGGGCGACACTGAGACACGCTCCCGCGCAGCTCCTGCACACACACGACCACATGACAGATATACAACCCTAACATTTCCTCTGATCTTCTGACACAGAAGATCTTTCTCTAATACATCCTGCATAACTTAACATGTCCTCATCATCAAACTTATGTGGAGTGAAATAACATTTGCTTCGACACCTGTGGTTTAATCCCGGATCGTGTCTGAGGAATGATCAGAGCTTTTTGTTTTGTAAATGTTTATTAACATTATAAGTAAACCTCAAGGAAAATATTAAAAATAATAATAATAATCAAATCCATGCCATGACCCCTTAAAGTTAAACTAATAATCTGGAAATATAAATACACTTCAGTATGAATTGTAGCTCTTAATCAAAACTATTCAAATCAAGTTTTTATTAAACATGTTGCTGGATAGAAACTGCCATAAAATAAGAATCCCAGCCTTCATAAATCTGTGTGTGTGTGTGTTACCTGAAGGCTCTTGCTGGTCAGGCTGTGAGGCTGCTCGTGGGCCATGTTCAGTCTTCTCTCCAGCGTCTCCAGCATCATCTCCGAGTCTCTCAGATGCTGCAGATCTTCAGTGGTGCGCTGGCTCAGGATCTCCATGTGCTGAGAGACGTTCAGCAGCTGTCACACACAGAGAGGACGGTGAGGTGTGTGAGTGTGTGTGGGGCCCTGAAGCTGTGTGACCCTCACCTGGTCAGAGATCTGCTGCAGACGAGCGTGTCGAGGGTCTCCACCACACATGCCATGAGGCGGAGTCATGATGGAGCAGACACACTTCCCCTGAACAGAGCCGTACACCTGCCAGCCCTCGTCCTCGCCGGGGTACGACACCTGCTGACCACACACACACACACACAGAACATATCAACACACACACACACACACACTCCTGTAGTGTCTCCATGTGTTGTGGGGACTCTTCATAGGTGTAATGGTGTTTCTACTGTACAGACTGTATGTGGTATTGTCCTACACT
>JAUMHP010000040.1:19861061-19909821 GCA_032361065.1 Enteromius trimaculatus
TTAACTTCATTCTGTGATTTATTAGCTTCTTTGCCCATGGATACCTCAATTTAGGTCCCCACTGTGACACAAGTCCCCACCAGGATATATGAACAGGTACACACACACACACACACATACCTGTGAGCCCTTCTTAAACTGGCTGAACCAGGTTCCTGGTTTCTCTCTGCTCCACGAAGCCATTTTGACCTGTGCACAGTAACGTCATTAACACATCTGTAAACACACACAGCATATATAAAACGTTGTCTAATTCAGTATTTCTTGTTTGCTTCCACCCTTGTCCACAAAAAATAGTCAGCTTGTGTCTTCGTGACCTCATGAGTTAAAATGTAAAAGAGTGGATCGTGTCCGTGGGATTCTCACCGTCTGTACGCTGCTGTGCGGCTGGAGACACGTTTCACCTTCGGCTGTAAAGTTGCAGAACACTTTAAACGCATCTCTATGACATCCCTGGTTGGGGTCAATCCAGTAAACTCCTGAGGTCGAAGGTCACACAGAGAGAAGAGATTCAGAATACCTCCAGTGGTCTATATCAACAGAGAGCAGCGAATGCAGAACGTCTCAGAAGCGTGTACCATCGGGATACTCGGGGTGGCACATCCACAGCTCTTTGCAGGTGCGGGCCGGACTGTGGTAGGTGCCCAGCGGAGTTCGGAGCCCCTCCACATCTGTCCTCATGGAGGACAGAGACGCAAACACCTCCTCCATGTCCTTCTCCTCGCCCGGGGCCTCCTCGTCCTGCATCTGTCCGTCCTCCATCGCCGCTCCATCCACGTCTGAATGTCTCCTCCGCTTCCCTCGTCCATCCAGAGCCGGAGGAGCTGCCATCCCCACCGCAGGAAGACCCTGGACACAGAAGAGGAGACCTGCAGGTCCATCACTCGTTCACTGGCACGCTCCTTCTGCCATTAGCTTTCATCTAATAACGAGACTCACCGGGGGACCAGGGGGTCCAGCAGGACCTGGATCTCCTCTGGGTCCAATAGGCCCCTTAAACAAACCAGATCATTCACACAGACCACATGAGTTATTCAGCATCTGCATCTTCTGACCATATACAGCTGATCACAGCATACTCTTAAACACACTCTCCATCATCGGTCTCTCTGAAGCGGTTAGCTTCCAGGGAGAACACACTGTGTGCGTTTAAAAGGTGTCCCTCAAGGGTCTGTTCTGGGACCTGTTTTTTTTTCTTTACATAAATAATTTATGTGATAACATTCCAAATGCTAAGTAAGCTTCTATTTGATTGAACGCACGAGTGAGTAGCCTAACAATGAAGCTTGTTGGTTTAACTACAGAAAACAGCTAAATGATCACCTCATTACTGAGAAATATCATGTAGGGTTTAATAGTTAACTAAGCAGTGAAGCTCTTGCATATAAAGCTCCCAGCTCAATAAAATGCAGGCACATATACAGTATGTTGGCATTAAAAGTACAGTATGTATTGTGGTGGCTCTGAGGGAATCAGATACGTGTTTTAGACGCAGGTCAGATGTACAAATATCAGATATGTTTCCCATTAAATCCACATTTGGAAGTTCAGATGCAAAAATCTAATCTGGGGCTGATTTTTATGTGTACAAGAAGTTCTGATCTGTGTCAGATTTTTGTGCCAGACTAAGATTGCGCTGTCAATACTTGACAAATTGTTCATGTTCCTGGCACTGTGAAGTATATCTTCGTAATGCATGTACAGGAACACAAGTAAAAAGCTGTGTGTGTTTCACCTGGTTTCCTTTAGACCCTTTCTGTCCCATGGATCCCTGAAACACAGTGTTATAGACAGAAGCTGTGAGAGCAGAACAAGCCCAAACACATCCAGGAGACCATGACGGGTCTGATGTTTGAGAAGATTAAAGTGTGACAAGACTCACAGACAGTCCTGGTAATCCCGGCGGTCCACTGAGTCCTGAAGGTCCGACTGGACCCTGTCAGAAGAGACACCATTACATTAGCATCTTAATGTGTGTGTGTGTGTGTGTGTGTGTGTGTGTTCACCTCGTCTCCTTTGGCTCCCTGTGACCCCTGGTTTCCTGGCAGTCCTCGATCACCTTTTTCTCCAAACTCACCCGGTGGCCCAATCAAACCAATCAGACCGCCATGACCCTGACAAACACAGATGTAATTAACTCCTGACAGATACTCTGAGTGTGCGTGTGTGTGTTTGAGACGTACCTTCTCTCCCTTCTTGCCTGGATCTCCCTTCAGTCCGGCCAGTCCAGCAGGACCCTGCACACACGTGTGATGAGAACATCAGTCTGACGTCATATGAACGATCAGTGCATGAGGAGCATTACTGAGACTTACCATCGGCCCCGGGGGTCCCGTCTGACCTGGGGGCCCATTCAGCCCTTGCTCTCCCTAAAGCAGAGAGATGTAATAAAACACAATTCACAGGCATAACAAAAAGGACCTAAAGAAAGCAGGGATTGGTGACTGGGGGTGGTTTGCAGATCCTCGCAGACTGGATGAGAAATGCCATTATTATGCATTATAACTGTACCAAATCATTGTTCATGCATACATAATGTCTGTACCTCACCCTAGCTCACATTTAATATTAGAAACAGTATAGTATTCGTTATATGCCAGACATATTGTGTTATGACTCTGGATATTGTCTTCTTTGCTTGAGGTTCTGACAAAATGTTTTATTGAATGTCATTGATGTGTCTATTTACACAGTTCTAGAATGTTATAAATTACACTAAAATATTTATCAATTTAAATTAATAATTTCTGTAAAAATTATTTAAAATAAATGAACAATTTTGTTTTTGAAAGAATGATTCAGACATCAAAAACATTTTAACAGACACTGGTCAGCACCTGTGTGGCATAATGCAACATATACGATATTTATTTAAAGCGTAATATTAGTTCCAAAGGTCTATTGCTCATTTTGATTGTGGCTGCCGCAATATCAGAATCTATATCTGGACTACAAAACTTTATCCCAGTACTTTCCATATTTTTTAATGTTTGCAACACAGAAATGTAGCCTGCTTTGTAGACTGTTTAACACTCCCCTTAACACACGGTGTACTCGTTACATCCAAAAAAGAACGACCTCTACGCTAATACTAGTCTGTCTCTCTCTTATTCTGTTCCTCAGTCCGTATCCAGATCAGACGGTGTACCAGCACAAAGAGACGATTTCCTAGATGAGCTCCGTGGACAGATCGCCGGATCCAGATGCACACACACACACACCTTAAAGTCCTTACACAATCTGACATGTGTTTAAAATTGAACTGTGGATTAGGTGCTGGGCGTAAGTGGCATAACAGAATCATCAAGTATTTGTGTGTTTGAGTCCAAACTGAGATTAATCCTGCATTCATCTGAGCCTATAAGCTATGTATTTTTGTGTGTCATATATCTAAGAGGAGACCTCAGCTCCAGGCCAGCAGGGGGCGTCAGGAAGAGCACAGCATTTTCAAATGTATGCACGGACGAATAAACAATAAGATCTTACTCATGTATTTACAAAACAGGGTAAATATTCTGGGGTTTGAACAGAGAAAAACGGTCAATAATCAGAGGAGCGGAGCTCACCGCTGGTCCAGGGATTCCTGGAAGCCCCTGAAGACCTGCTTTCCCTGGGTTCCCCTGACCGCCCACTGGCCCCGTCTTTCCCACGATGCCTTCGTATCCTGGAGCTCCCTGAACACAGACCCAGTGGCAGCATAATGAATTGGAGAACGATTAGTAATCCAGGACATCTTTTCAAATCTCATTCAGCAGTTTGCTGGCACTGAGCTTTCGCTCCCATGATGCTGCACTGATGACACAACAGAACTTGTACAGAAGTGACAGAAAATATATCAAGACTCCACTGAATGTCTGACCTTGTCACCTTTCAGCCCCGGCCTCCCCTCTTTTCCAGGAGGACCCAAGTGACCCTAAACACAAACCCGGAGAGATATAAGCAGGTAAGAGCTTCACACATATACAAAGATAGTTGGGTAATGTAGTATTTAACCTCATTCCCCACACACTCACCCTGCGTCCTGGTCTTCCGGGTGGTCCTGGTTCTCCTGAGGGTCCTGGAGGGCCCTAATCACCAGAGTAATGACAAGGAGAGGGTCAAAACATGATGAGAGATCATCATCTCAACACCACTGATGTCTCAAATCCACCTGCCTCTACACATGTCATTACATTCTTACCTCCCGGCACAGATCCAGAGCCATCAGGAGCAAGAAAGTGAGATTACAAGAGTGACATAATCATAAGAGAGACTTACTGATTTGCCTGGATCTCCATGGTCTCCTTTAGATCCAACAGTCCCATCGATTCCCTGAGAGAACAGACAAGATGCTTCACCATCAGCAAGTCACTTCACAAACTGACATCCAAGAAGACCCCCGGTGTGGGTAGGCGGGTCGGTGACCAGCGCTCTCTAGCTGCAGGACCGGATGGCCGCTTCCACATCCCCTGTACCCCTCCTCTGCTGCAGTGCTATGTCTTGTGATTATGTGTTTCACGTGCTTGTTGCTGAGGTATTTTTTCCCCCGATCTCACACTGCCCCTTCTCGAAGGACAGTCTGGGACTGTTTTTTTTCAACCTTCTCCTAATGTAACTTATTTCCTTATTTTCTGTATGCTACCTCTCGACTGACCTGTCTTCCCTCCAAATGTGATGTTTGTGCATGGATGGAGGGGTTCAATTTCACTACATGTAACAGACAAATAAATGCTGCAATCAATTAAAGTCAATCAATCAAGACACTCACGTTAACACCTGGCTCTCCAGGAGCTCCCATATCTCCAGGAAAACCTATAGGACCCTGCAGAGTGAGACAGACAGAGGATACGTCAGCCACCATACCAGATAATCACACACACACACACACACACACATACTGACC
This sequence comes from Enteromius trimaculatus, assembly GCA_032361065.1. Taxonomy (NCBI): domain Eukaryota; kingdom Metazoa; phylum Chordata; class Actinopteri; order Cypriniformes; family Cyprinidae; genus Enteromius; species Enteromius trimaculatus. Next base: position 19,865,944 of record JAUMHP010000040.1, read on the forward strand.
GCGTTTCCCTTCGCTCCGTCTTCTCCAGATGCTCCTCTGGCTCCTGGTGAACCTGCAGCTCCGGATGGTCCTGTGTCTCCTTTCTCACCCTGCTCTCCTTTCTCCCCCTGAAAACACACACACACACACACTGGTGTCAAGTGTTGCTGGAAGTGATGTGTGTCACAGAGGATGCTCAAAGAAGAAGAGATGGACTCACTGCGCTGCCAGGAACACCAACAGCTCCAGGATCACCAGACTCTCCGTCTTCACCCTGTCAATCACAATTAAATATGACATGATGTGTGTTTCACCAGGTGGTGTGATTTCCAGCAGGAACATCTGGATGATTTACCTTCTCACCGACTCCACCAGGCTGACCGCGTACTCCAGGACGGCCAGGAGGACCCTGAAACACAAATATATCACAGAAAGTGTTTAATAAATAAAAGTGTGAAAAATGTTAGAACTAGATCAGAAAATGTTCAGGGAGGGTGTGTTTACCTGTCCACCAGAGGGCCCCTGAGCTCCTCTGGGCCCAAACTGACCAGGAGGACCCTGAAAACACACACACACACACACACACATTGAATTTACACAGAGATCAATAAACATGATCATGAAAGACAGATGAATGGATGAGCTCACCAGTAGACCAGAGTTTCCGCTCTCTCCTTTCTCTCCGGGAGGACCGGGCATCCCCTACACACACACACACACACACACACACACACAAATCTACATTATTTAAGATGCCTCTATCACACTGACATCTGCAGTTTATGATTTCTCATTGAAACAGAGGACAGATGGTTGACGGTCAGGTACCTGTAGCCCTATGGGGCCCCTGGAGCCCTTGAATCCTCTGGGGCCCTCGTCTCCCTTCTGTCCGTACATGCCCTGCTGTCCTGGAGGACCAGGCTCACCGTCCACACCCTGACACACACACTCAGTCACACACTATCTGAACACAGCAAGAACAAGAAGATGCCTTCTCTCCTCAAACACTCACCGGTACTCCCGGCTGACCCTCTGGCCCCTGAGTGCCAACTGGTCCTGCAGGCCCCTGAGAGCAGATTTCAATTATTGGTAAGACTGTGATATATAAATGTGATATGCTTTTTATTTCAGTCACTCACTGATTCTCCTTTGTCTCCTTTGCTGCCTTTCTGCCCAGGAGCCCCTGTTTCTCCCTAAAACACACACACAGAAGACTTTAACTATCAAACAATACATAGATCTAGTCATTTTTGTTATAAAATGTACAGCTATGTTAGGCTGCTTCGAGGGTGTTAATATGCGGCTTCCGAGTGTAGTGTTTAAGTGTTGTTTAGGACAAAAAGTCCACTGTAGTTGCCAAACATCTTCACTACTATCCTCACAGATTAACGTATGCCCTCATCACCTTGTCTCCATCCTCTCCTGGGGGTCCTGGAGGGCCAGCGGCTCCTGGTAATCCCACGGGCCCCTGGTCACCATCCTGTCCTGCGGGTCCGATCAGACCTTTATCTCCCTGAAGACACAAACACACAGTTACACACACTGGTCCTTTACCGCTCATTCATTTATCATCACATGTGGGGCGTGTCTTACTGGTTCTCCCTTCTCTCCCATTGGTCCTGGGCCACCGATGGTTCCAGGTCGACCAGGCTGACCAATGGCACCAGCCAGTCCAGGGGGGCCCCGTTCACCAGTGGGCCCCTGGGGAAAAACACAGATATTTGTGACTTTACATGTATTTTCCGATACATAGAGTATAAGAAATCTTGTCAAGAACTTTTCTGGGTCATAATTTCACTTCAAGATCAAAAATAAAACAGTATGAAATTATATATACTGTATGTGCTTTTTTACGTACAGAAGGTCCAGGGGGCCCGATCGGCCCCGACCCTCCCTTTAATCCAACTGGTCCCTGCACAAGAGAACACAGGTCACATGACATCATTCACCAATCAGGAAGGACATCAGCTACATCGGCTGGATACAGTTTCTATCAGTTACCATGGCACCCGGCGCCCCACGACTTCCACGGAAACCTTTCAGACCTGCTGGACCGCTCTTTCCTGAAGTACCTGGACCTCCAGGGTCACCCTGATGACCAGACACACACACAGTATAAGTTTGGGTTATTATAAGGAAGACAGAACTGAAAAGAGTGTTATGATTGATGTCAAAGATTTCCCACCTTTGCACCCTCCTTTCCAGCGGCTCCAGGTAAACCTTGCTCTCCAGCAGGTCCTGCGGTGCCCGGGTGTCCTCTCTCCCCCATCGGTCCAGTTTCTCCTGTATTACCCTGCATCGAAATCACCAGCAGTCAGAACAACAGCTGTGGCCTTCAGCTTAAACTGAAAAAGATACTGGATTAACCCAGTCAGTAAGTGAGGAGCTCACCTGCGGCCCAATGACACCAGTTGGTCCTGGAGGACCCGTCTTGCCTTGGAAACCCTGTCAGGAACCAAAACATCAAACACCAGGTGAACAATAGACCATAAAAAACACTACCCAAACATATCATCACTCAGACCCAGTACTCACAACAAACACATATTTGTCTTCATAATTATTGTATGTTTTTATAATTATTTTAGTGCATTGCTGATTTTTGTTTAGCATTTAGTGTTAAAGCGTAGTTTCTAGGCCTGTGTGTAGATGTTCCTGGACTCACAGGCTCCCCCCGCTGGCCTGGATGACCCGGCAGACCGTCCTTCCCAGCAGGCCCCTGCACACAGGAACGTGTTGAGAATGGTATCATGTGTTTTTTTTTTAATATGAGGTGAAGATGAGGGTCACTCACATTGGGTCCCTTGGGTCCCACCTCACCTAGACGTCCCTGAGGCCCTTGTGGTCCCTGAAGCATATAAACATGTGCATTAATCACAAAAACTAAACATTAAACAACAAGATCAAATATTGACTTGATTAGTAACAAAATATGCATGACTGTAAAAATAAAGTCTCTCTATATGTGTGTGTGATATTCTCTTACTCTCTCTCCTGTGGGCCCTGGAGGGCCATCATGCCCTGAAGACCCCTAGAACGGAGACAGTTTGGCTCTTTACAGTTATTTCAACAATATGAACACTGTCCATAATAATAGACTCATAATGGCAATAATCAGTACTGCTGATGTATTACAGATACTTCAGCTCATTCATTTCGTTGTGGGCTGATGTGACCTCTGACCTTGTCTCCTGATTTCCCAGTGGGTCCTCTCGCACCCCTGCCTCCTCGAGCACCCTGACAACACACATACATATATTAATGATGTTCGTGACTCGTGTGGGACACTGACCATCACCAGTGAGGACAGAGACACTCACATTGGGTCCCCTCTGACCGGCGGCCCCTGCAGGACCTGGTGGACCCTGAGAAACATATTATCCTCACATCAGTGCACATGTATATACTTATGTTTGTGCTTTTAAGCGTTTTTAGAGAGTTTGTCTCTTTTGATTGATGGAATCCAGCAGTGACCTTCTTCCCCTTTTCTCCTGGAACGCCGACAGGACCTGGAAAACCATCAGTACCCTGAGAGGAAACCATCACAAGACCAGCCGTTATTCTCCCACACAACTGAGACATTCATCTGAGCATCATCTGATCATGCTCCTCTCACCTTCAGACCCTGACGACCTGGGTAACCCGGCAAACCTGGAACACCCAGCTTTCCCTAAGAGGATGGATAAAATCAGGAGGAGGAGACAAAAAACATGGAGGAAAAATAAAATACTTTTTTTTTTTTAAATTTAAATAAATAAATTGGTGCTTGATATGGTATGATTTTTGGTACTGGTTATTACTGATTATAGACTATTTCACCTTTTCTCCAGCGATGCCTGCGGGTCCAGGTTCACCCAAGGGTCCACTCTGCCCCTTGGGGCCCTCAGGACCATCCTCACCGCGCATCCCTGAAGCCCCTGAGTCTCCCTGACAGATAAAGATGGGGTTAACAGTGTGTATCTGTGGTGTGTTTGTGTTATGTGTATCTGCATGTTATTACAGTATCTCCTTTAGCTCCCATTTCTCCTTTGGCTCCTGGGAAACCATCTTCACCCTGAACACAACACACACACACACACAAGAGTCAATCAGTGTGAGATGAGTTCCTTCACAACACATGCATGTGTTCACTTCACATGATCACATCTAGACATGTGATGATGTCATGACGCGTCAACATGTCTGTAAATGTAATATATGAAGATTGAAGTGTTGACGTCTGGAGATGTTATGATATGATTATTCTTGCAGATGTGATGATATCATATATCTGAGATATCACAAGATGTGCTGGTGTCAATAACATGTGGTCACATGGTGACGATATCTGGATATCAGTCAGTTATTGGAGCTATCATGAGATCTCTGTCATAATATCTCACAATGTCTTGAATGTCGTGATATATTAAGATGTGTTAAAGTCTGAGTAGGTTTTAACTGAAGATGTTACGATATCGGAACATGTTGTGATGAAGTCATGGAATGTTATGATATTTCATTATTTGATGTTATGACATGTTATTATCCTGATTATGTTGCATAGATGATGTCTCACAACATCTGGAGATATGTAAGATGTGATATGATGTGAAGATTTCGTATGACCGGCCCAGATCGGTCAGGCTCACATCTGCGCCGCTTTTGACTCGCCCACAGGTTTTGAGAAATGCCCGACATCACAGGCAAATCAGTGCTCGTTCACGCGAGTGACAATCACACAGTGTGAACTATCAAAGACGTGATCTGAGAGAATCACTGATGTGTCGCCGACACCTGTGAGATATTTGGCATGCTAAATATCCAGACCTGCCTGAAGTCAAAATCATGCCGTGTGAATGAGTTCTGAATGAATGACATCAGCGACTACTTACAGCCAATGAGAGAGGGCAGCGGGATGTTGGGGGAGGAGTTACGAAGATATAGAAGGTAAATATCCTCCTCTATAATCTTCTTTTCTTTGCAAATGAGCGCACATGCAATTTGTATGATGAGCTTATTTAGCTTGCTATAATTCTCAATAATAATCCCAGTCTCACGTGAGATCTCCGGTCTTGCACACATGATCTCGCGTTGTTTCCGTGTCACTTCTCGCGTGGGTTTGACAGTGAGACAAAGTTTTTGGCAATTCTTCCTGTTGTAAAGTCATGCAGCATAAAAACCCCGTGTCACAGATCGATCATGCAGTGTGAAAAGACCTGTGACCCTGAAAATCACGCAGTCTGAACTCATAAAGCTAGCGTGCGAGTCCAAGCCAGAGCTCGTCAGACACGGGTCAGCAGCCTGTACGATCCTTTATTAACTGCTGACAATGCAGAAATGCTCCTCTTTGTCAAGACAAACTTTCCTTTAATGTTCAAGTAATAGTGTTTAGTACTAGGGTTGTTATTTCTACCCGTTTTAAGAGAGTGCACTCTTTGTTATTAAGTTATTGTTGTGAGATGTTTAAAACATTACTCCATAATAATACTCACTGAGGAAAAGAAAATATTTGTTTGTAAACTTAGTTATTCTCAGTTAGTTGTTAGTTATATATTTCTATACATTTCTATACATATACATTTTCAAGGTTCAGAGCACTTTATTTTGTTCTGAGAAGATCTATAATGTTTGATTTCTTTTATTATAAAACAATTCAACGTGAAAATAAGTTTTTTGTTAGTATAACTATACTGTTAGTTAACATTAGTAGTTAGTTAGGAACTTATTTTATACCTTACAAGCACTTAATTTTTTTGTTGTGAGAAGATCCTGTAAAGTTTAATAATTTATTTTATTATAAAATAAATTTAAATGAATATCATATGCTGTCATTACAGTTCTTTAAAAAAAAAAAGGGAATCGGCAGGACACACCTACTGTGAAATCAGCTAAGAAATTTGCAATCGGTGCATCTCTAATTCTTAGAGATGTGAAGATAATGGAGATGTTATGATGTATCATGTCTAGAAATATGATATTTGACGATGTGTTGAAGTCTAGGTAGGTTATGATCTTTGTACAGGTGTTAATAGTTGGAAGTGTGATGATGTCTCGTGATGTCTGCAGCTATGATCCGTTACAATATAGTAGCATGATATGATGTTGGAGATAAAAATGCTGTACTGAATTTGGGGATGTTTTGATATTTGGACATGTGATTCTTGCAGATGTGATGATGTGGCAGAAGTGATATCAGAGGATGTGCTGAGGTCTGATCTCTGGATGTGAGATGATCCTTGGAGACGCTATGAAGTCTCGTGCCTGGAGACATAGGGGTGGTATTTGAAGATGTGCTGGTCTTTGAGGATGTTATGATATCTGGCCATGTGGTGATTCTTGGTGATACAGTGGTTTGCAGATGTCAGACTGAACTTGGTTGAGAAGATCTCACCTTTTCTCCTTTACTGCCCTTCAGTCCTCTGAGCCCATCAGCACCCTAAAACAGACACACACACATCCAGTCAATACACACACACACACACACTAAGGTGTGATAGACAGAGATCAGTACTTTGACTCCTCTGGGTCCAGGATATCCCACAGGCCCCTGAACACCTGCTGCACCCTTCAGGAAGCACACACAATAACAATCAGTGACATTAACACACGGACACTAATAAGATGATGTCATGATGATATCTCACCGGCAGGCCTTTCTCTCCGGGCGGCCCCTCTCGTCCGGGATGACCCTGTGTGCAGTGGCATCATGAGGAACAGCAGGGGGCAGCACAGATCAACAACAACATGAGCTCAACACTCACCGGTGGGCCGTCGACACCAGGTAAGCCCTTCATTCCCTTCTTCCCCTGAGGACCCTGAGCCAGAGAAAGACACCTGTTAAAGTCTGCCCCACCTGGACATCTTTCAGACCAGAACTATATTGTGAAGGCTTTCAGTAACTCAGTCTAATTGCTGTGACTCAAATTGAATTGTCAAGATAATCTAATTTAACATAATAATCAAGTCACAAATCAATATTAGAATGTGATTTATAGAGAGCCGCACCTTTTCTCCTGGTAGTCCGATTGCTCCCTGAGGTCCAGGAAAACCCTGCAGAACAGAAGAAAGAGTGTCAGGAGTGTGTGTGTGTGTGTGAGAGAGAGAATACATCTGTGAGTGTGTGTACCTGGAAACCTGGGTTCCCCTGCTGTCCCGGAGCTCCAGGTTCTCCAGCCGGCCCCTGTGTGAAGACGAGAGAAGGACACGGTCTGGATCTTCATTACAAATAAAGTAAACTCTTTCCGGAGATTTGGATCAGAAGGAAGGCACTGCAGAGACACTGAGCAGCATCTTTTCTTCAGAGCATCTTCATCATTTGGTTTCTGAGTAGACCGTGTTCACATGGGTGGGCGGGGCTAAACAGAGTACTGTAGACAGAATGGGCGGGGCTAAACAGGCAGTGCTACCGAATCAGTGGATGGGCTTAACAGAGTGGTGTAGAATATGTGGGCGGGACTAAACAGCAAGAACTGTAGAAGCAGGCGTTGATCTTCTTCTGTGGAGGCGGGGTTTAGCCGCACTATGACATCATAGTGCAGAACATACCACAAGCTGTGTTTCTGGCAAAGTGCCTTCAATAGAAACTTTTAGACTACTGTTTTTTAGACAAACAAGAAAGTTCTGAAACTTAAAAGGGTGATTTTATAGTACTCACCATGTTTCCTTTTAAACCCTGAACTCCATCAACCCCACGAATACCCTGGCAAACACACACACACACACACACGATCCATATGATTCTTTGGTGGAGGTCAGTCGTATCATATGAACACAATAATGAGTTTATCCACTCACCTGTTGTCCTGGAGGACCAGGAAGACCTCTCTGACCCGTCAAACCTGCTAGACCCTAACACACACACACACACACACACGCATCACTGAGGAGTGTCTGTAAACACACAGTCAGTGTATCAGTGATGAGCAGTACTTCACACTACAGGTGACTGCAGGACTGAACACATACAGGCTCTCCTGGCTGACCTCTGGGCCCCGGCTGACCGTCTGAACCCTGGGAAACACACACACATTCACTCTGAACCTGATCAAAGACAGACAGAAGCAAGTTACAGAACAATACGAAGGAAATGCTCACTGACTTTTTCTCCAGGGCCTCCCGGAGGACCGACTGGCCCCTTCTTCCCTTGATCTCCCTGCACACACACACACACACACACACACACAGAGTTGAATGTATCTGACCTTATGAGCACTGAGTCAGACTGGGGTTACTGAGTGTTAACGGAGAGCATGTTACCCGGTGACCCTTGTTTCCAGGCAGACCCGGTAAGCCGTCAAAGCCTCTGTCACCCTGATAACACACACACACACACACACACACACAGGAGTCACCTCAGGACAGTGTTGAACCTCTCGCTCCAATCACAGCACCTCAGCAGAGAAACATTCAATACTGCGTGAATCAACACAGCAGACATATGAAACCACACCAGATTATATATTGTGCCTTCATCCTCTCATCTTCATCAACACACTGAGCTGACGGAGGGTCATTATGAGGGTTGGTGGGATCACAGCATACGTGAGGTGTGATTCATGACAGTAATAACTTACTTTAGTTCCCGTCTCTCCTGGTTCACCTCTGGCTCCGTCGATCCCTCCACGACCCTGAACACACACACACACACACACACACATACACACAGAGGTGTGTTTCAGGTGTTCACACAGGCGTCTGATGGTGTGTGTTGTGTTTAGATGAAACTTACCCTCTTGCCTGGTTTACCGTTGAATCCTGGAGGCCCCAGCTGCCCACGAGGACCCTAAGAACAGACAAAAAACATCAGAAATGGTGTCTTGGTGACTTCTTTAAAGACATTAAAAGTCATAATCATTCTGTCTGGTAGTGTATGTGTATTGATCCTCTCGTACCGGCGGTCCTGTGAACCCGTGATCACCCTTCAGACCCCGCGGACCCGGAGACCCCTGACAGACACAAACACACACGAGTCACTCAGGACCAATAAAACACTTGAAACTGAAAGGGAACTCTATACAGATAAAGGTAATGCTAAATGATGAAGCCTGAAGACATGCAGCTCTTCCTCCAGAGACTGACTGACTAACACACGAGCACTAGAGGGCGCTACACACACACACACACACTCAGAGTCCAGCTAGTTATGAACACCATAACCCTACACCACACACTATCCCTAACCATTCAGCATTATTTTCAGCATAGTTTTATCAGGTTTATGTCACTTCTAGGTACAGATACACACACACTGTATGAAGTACTAATATTGTTTGTCACTGTAGTTTCACACACTCACCAGAGGTCCGGGGCGTCCGGTCAGTCCTAGCGGTCCCGGCGGGCCTTTCAGAGAGAGCTGAGACACAAATATCATTAATCTCAACACCTCTGAAACCCTCTTCAGGACAGAGAGAGTAGAGTCTGACCTTAGTGTGCTGCAGGATGGCTTGAGCTTGAGCTTCTTGAGCTGATATAACAGGACCGTGACGAGCATCACCGCCAGACTGAAACTAACACACACACACACACACCGCTTCACTTCATTACTAGAAACATCAGTCAATGACTGAAAGTCAATCAATAAAAATACACTGGCATTCAAAAATGAAATAGTTTTCTAAAATAAGTTTAACAATAAGGGCACAATATTATTGTGGAAACGGTGATGCGTTGTATGTTTCAGGATTCACAGATGATCTTTCATTAAATTCCGCTTCACTGTCACTTTGGATCAGTTTAATGCAGCCTTGATGAAAACAAGTGTTAACTTCTTCTTTTAACAGTTCTTGCTGACCCCGAACATCAAAACAAGCGTGTCTGTCACATAAGTTCGTGTGTATATTGACTGACACACACCGGCAGCATCAGCAGGTTTCCTGGAGGTCCAGGTATCCCATCAGCACCTGCGAGTCCCTGTCGGCCCTCAGGACCCTGAAGAGAGGAGTAAGAGTGTGTAATGCCCATCACAAGCTTGACCATCACGCAGAGTGTGTGTGAGAGTGAATGTGTGTCTCACCGGGTCTCCTGGATCTCCGATTGGCCCTGGGGGTCCCATAGGGCCGTGCTCACCCGGCGGCCCCTGCGTGAAACAACAGAAACACAGCGTCTGTCTCTGACACACACACACACACACAGAGGAACAGAGCTGTCACCAGAGGGTACCTCAGCACCAGGCAGGCCCGGGGGTCCCACGATCAGCGTCCCCTCGCCCAGCAGCGCCGGCTCGCCCTTCTCACCCTTCTCTGGACCGAGAGCCTGCCACACGTCCACAGACACATCAGACACACTACAGGAGACGCCCGGACACAGACCGACCGCTGACACACACCTGACCGCTGAAGAACTGCTCCTGTCTCTCCGCCGGACGATACTCATACTCCTCATACTCCTGATACTCAGTATACTCCTTAAAATACTCCGTCTCGTTCTCAGCGTCCTCGTACTCCACTATCTAAAACACACACACAAAATATTAACAAAAAATATCATAGTATCTCAATGATACTAAAATAATACAATCTGAAAATTATAACCTTTAATTTTTGATGCAGTATATTTCTGAAAAATGCTGCTTTACCAGTATTTACAGTAAAATAATAATTCCCTGGCTGTTTCACTTCTATGAGCTTGACTGATTGGTTTGTTAATCACATTACTATATCAGTAAGGGAAAGATTTAGGTCATATTACATACTTTAACTGTTCATGAACAGAGTAAATGATATTAAGTACAAGTACAAATATTCAGACTGAAGAAATCTCATCCTGCTGAAGTACAGTAGTGAATAGAGAATGACCTTTGCACTCATCAGTCAGTCTGGCCGGTAATGGCTACTAAAGATTTAAGTTACTGACCATTCACAACTGCTACTAGCCAAAAAGAGAGAAAAAAAAACAATAGCAATATTTTTGATATTCTGTGTGGTCAGTTCACAGCAGTGATGATATTAATATTTCAAAAGTTAATAATTTTTACCTTTTTAATGTAAATTTTTTGTGGCAAATGTGCATCTTAGTTCGAGTCACATTCTTACTTTTAATCAGTCAATTATAATACTAATAACAATAATAATAATTATAATAATAATAATACATTTAGACTGTTACTAAAATGAAATCAGTATCAATACAGCTCATCTTTACAGAAGATGCATGTGAAGTGGATTAAGATGCTTTAATTCAGCTCAGAGGGACACAGAGGGCTTTATACTGCAGTTACACATGCAAAAATAATGTTTAATCATGAAATAATGAATACTGATATTTGAAATTATTTAAATTACTTTAAATGTAAAATAAAAGTCACCAGTAGGTGGCAGCAAGTTAGTGTTAATAAGTGAGTCACTGCGATTGAACCGAATCATTCAGGAGCTGAACACTGTCATGCTGCTCAGAGACTCAAAACTGTGTTGTGACCAGGGCTGGATTAACATGGCCAGGGGCCCCTAGGCTACAGGTTTCTTTTGACCAATTGGGGGCCCCCCGGCTGAAGCCATATGAAGCCTGTGCATTGATCCGGCCGTGGTTGTGACGGTTATTTTTATCAGTTAAATAGAGCAAAAAAACACAAGTCTTGATATTACGCTATTATTTATTGAACTGTTGTTTAAAATCAATACCACATTTGTAATCATGCCGATTTAAAAACAAAAGTATAAAATTATATAAAAATATACATTTTCAGCTGTTAGAGCAGAGATAAGATCCTGAAGCTGCAAAGACTGAAGAGATATCCTTTATTAAAGTTATGACTTGTCCACACCCTCTTAAAACAGCTCTTTTCTCCGTCACAGAGTGGGCTTATTGTCAAACACCACCCTAATGTTTCCAGAAAGAAAGAAGGCGGAGCTATTATTGTGTCTGTAGTGTTGCTGCGGGCGCCATGTTCTGGAGACGCTGTGTGCCGTTGTGAAAGTCAAACTGCTTTGTTTGTGCTCGTGATTTGACAGCGTTACCCACCACAGCTGATTCTCACCTGTATTTGGCTGGTTGGCGGGTGTAGTGAAGTATTATTACTCAGACTCACCTCGTACTCGGTGCTGTTGTCTCCCGCAGTCGACAGAGACAGGTCACTGTAAAGGTCATTGTAAAGGTCATCGTCAAACTCCTCTTCGATGGGCTTCCTCGGCGGCTTCTTGACCTGCATCAGACACCAGACACCATAGACTCCTCTCTTCCATTCATATTCCCCACAGGGATTTTAAAAGTCTTTATTAACTATTTAATCCATTAACCAAACCAACCAGCAACTAGGAGAATCACAATACGATGAACGATGAGGCAACAGCGTGTGAGAAAATCAGGTGAAAAGACAAAGACAGTAAGGAGGGACAGGACTACACTCTCATGCAGCTTTGTGAAGAACATGTATATATGTTTGAGGAAGATTTCTGAAGCACTGTTGAAGTAATGCAGGCTTATGACTTTAAGATAAATCACAGATTTACGACCTCGTCGCTCACAGCAGCTCTGGCTTTGAAGGTTTATGAGTTATCATTAAAAATCAAATCCTGTATGGAGATCATAGAGAAGAGAGAGGGTGTTTGTGCAGCTGAGTAGCGGCTGTAAATCAGACACACAGCGGCTGAAGCATAGAAACACTGGCAGGAGTCCTTAACAACGTGTTTAACACTGTCCTCCAGACCCAGCCAAAGAACACACATCCATACTAATGAGACGTGTGAGGAGCTCTGTGTTCATTATCAATGCACAAATACTGCTGTGAATGTGAATGAGCTCCGCCTGTGGGCGGGGTTACCTCCACGGGGTCCAGCGACAGGCTGTTGTAGGTGAGGGCGGAGTCACAGTCAGGAATGTGGGTGTGGCAGTAATCAGCAGCAGCTCTGGGGTCTGGAGTGATTAACAGCTGCTGGATCTCACCCTGAAACACACACACATCAGCACACACACACACACACACGCAAATGCATGTTGGTTTTTGTGTTGTGGGGTCTCTTCATAGGTGTAATGGTGTTTCTACTGTACAGACTGTATGTGGTATTGTCCTACACTGACCCTACACCTAAACCTACCCCTTACAGGAAACTGTGTGCATTTTTATATTTTCAAAAAAACACCATTTAGTATGTTTTTTAAGTCTTTTGAATTACAGGGACACTGAAAATGTCCTCATAAATCACCTTCATATTGTAATACCAGTCATACCCATGTCATTATACACATTAGTGTCCTCATAAACACATAAACGCGCGCACACACACACACACACAAACATCAGCATAAACACACACTCACCTCAAACACTTCTTCGTCCAGGAGTCTCGTCCCGAACACCGTCACTCCGTCCGTGCTCACCTTAGGTTCGGGGCCTCTGGGGAGATCAAGGGTCGCCACTTTCTGACAGTCCAGGTACAGCGTGACCTTCTGACCTTCTACGCTGTAGGCCACTCTGTGCCACCTGCAGGGTCAGAGGTCACAGTGTGTCTGAGTGTAATCAGACATGCGGGCTAACTGATGAGCTTCAAAGGGTTAAATCAGCCAGGACTGTGACTCATGCTCCATACTTACCGTACCTTCATTTGTGTGAGGAACAGACTCAAACTGATTCTGCTCCAATGAACTCAAAAACCAGTTCAGTTCATCCAGAGTCTGACTCCCAAGAACCCTGACGACTCTCTCTGATGAGTCTGATCAAACTGAGCCGATGCTGAAATGATCTGCTGGGACTAATGCAGAGCTGGGCTCATAACTGACCAACTTTACAGCATAAAGGTCCCTACACGCAGTCAAAAATGTCATATTCATATGTGTTTTTTTCATATCAGTCATCTATCAAAATGTTGAAGCAGGATGACAGCGTTTCAGAGGCTTAACATGATAAACGCAACTCATCAGAATAACACATCAGATCATAACACGGACATCTTCTTGTCCAACGCTTCCACACGGTCTGTAGTGATGTAAAGGACTAGAAACAAACCTGCTTTGACTTGAGAGGTTTTCCTGTTCCTCACACATAATGACCCCCTTTATCAAGCATTAACTTTCATTATGAGGAAAATAATGCCATAGATATTCTTCAAAACCTCTCCTCTTACAGAAAACAGGAAGTCAACGAGTGTTTGGATGTGTTTGTGTAGAGTTATGTAGAGTTGTGAACTCTGAATCATGATGGCGTGTGTGTTCAGATCTTTCTGAAGCAGGACGCTCGTGTACTTCAGAGAGGGTTGTTTTCCCTGCTCCTGCAGATGCTGAATGATGGATGCTTCACTCACTTGCCGTCGGCGAGGTTGACCTTCTTGAAGATGGGGTAGAGGTCAGGGGTCGGCTGGCCGTTGTGGTCCTCGTAGAGGAAGACTGGCGAGCGTCCGAGCTCCAGACCCAGCTGCTGCACGCCCTCGCTGTCATACACCGACAGAAGAAAACACTGAGCCCCCCGCCGCGCTCGGACCGTCACCAGCAGCGAGAAATCCTCCGGGAACGCCGAGTCTGGACACACCACAACACCTGCATCAGCTGCTTCTCCGTGAAGACTCCAGTCTTCAGAGTCACATGATCTTCAGAAATCATAATAATATCCTGATCTACTGCTCAACACACACTTCTGATTATTATCAGTGCTGAACACAATATTTCTGTGGAAACCGTGATACATTGTATTTGACAGGATTCACAGATGAGTAGAGATTCATTTGAAACATTATAAATGTCTTACGATCATTTTTAAAAACATCTTTGATAAATTCATGTTTTCATGCATATAAAAACAGCAGAGGTGCATGGGATCTCTGTTTGCATTAGGGTGTGTGTGTGTGTGTGTTGGCACATACCTGGGAAGAGCTGATTGGTCGGAACACTAACTTGGATTTTCTTCTCAATTTTATAAGCAAGATCCGCCTCCTCTGAGCCCCGCCTACTCGAACACAGCCCCGCCTCCAAGGACACGCCCTCCATAGAATCTGATAGGTCCAGAATCTTCAGCACATCGATGTGATTGGCTGCTGGAGACGATACTGTCAGTCATCTCATCACATGAACCTGGCATTGTCTGACAGATAAATGATATGTCTGTCTGTCAGGTGTGTGTGTGTGTGTGTGTGTGTGTGAGACGGTATCTTCATGCAGGTCTGGACTGGTCATGTGTTTTTTCACATCAGTCCTGCTGCTGTGTAATATGTGCATCTGCAGCACACACACACACACACACACACAAAACAAGAAACACACACATCTCTCATCTCTAAGCTGAAAAACTTAACTCATTTGGAAATACTTTCACAACAAGCTACAGATCAAAGACACAACAGCAGCTGCAGGGGAGTGTGTGTGTGTGTGTGTGTGTGTGTGTGTGTGCATGTCTGGGAGCCAGATGTGAATGACGACATGAGGATGAATTAAGAAACGCGCTCCAGACTTCCAGACATTTTATATTTGTGTTTTTATAAAGGGCACACACACACACATGTGACCCAGTAAACTGCAGACACATCGCAGCATCGCTGACACCCCTGACCTAACCTTTGACCTTTGGATTTCATTCCGGATTGACTTTCAGCGTTCCTCTGTTCAAGCTGCTTCAGAGCAATGGTTATTTCACACGTCTGCTCTCTTCAGTGCTCTTAATGAACTGAACACACACAGACGATCCGTATAAATATATATTTCTGTGCTCTGAACTGAACCTGCAGGAAAATACCACACCGTGAAGAAACATCTGCAGACGAGCGCAGAGACTGTGGTCAGTGAGTGTTTAATCTTGTCATTGTTCATCACACATGCTGTTCAGTGCTTTCACACAAAGAGTATGAATAAAGATATATCAGTTAAGGTGAAGTGCGTTATGGTACTTTTGCATTACTTTTTCTCATCTGGGCTGGGCCTGGTTCGTAAAAAGTAATGTTTTTGGCAAATTAATATTGGATTACGTGAAGAATGCTAGCTGAACAGACACATGTCATGTTTATCTGAAGTTTTTTGCTTATTAGTATGTTTGAATTGGATCGTCAGTATAATATAATAATAAGTGAGTAAATACAAATTCATATTTAATCTATGTTCACACACAACGCTCTGATTTCTCAATACATAACAAAAGGACTGGAGTTATTATTTGAAAAAATATTTTTTTTGCATTACTTTATTAGTTCCGTGGAAACATGAACTGATTATATATCTTAGAGGTTCACTGCAGCATCACGGACAAACCCCGGCACGTTTCATCAGCGTGTTTTCATCTCTCGCTGAACTTTCACTAAGAGCTCATGCCTATACTCCACACTGATCCTCAACACGGGCCTTCAAAGATCTGCGAGAGGTCAAGGGCTCAGGAAACTGTACAAGGTTCAGGGTGAAAGGTCAAGGCAGGGAGTATTTCACCGCGCTCAAACACTACAAACCTCCACCTCAGCCGAGAAGACGTGCCGAGGAACTACTGACAGACATGTTAAAGCTTGTGCATCAGATCTGAACAACACACACTCAACAATGACAGCATGTATCTGGGTCAGAGAGGAAACCCCAGCAGAAGAACTAATCTAATCACCGCATTAATAACTGTACTCCAAAAAAGGCTCTTCACTGAAAGTGCAGCTGAAGACAGAAGCCTTTCTGAATACGGTCTGGTATTGTTCTGTCAGCATTTACTCAACTTTATGACGTCTTACATCTGAGGAGCACAAAAGATGACATTTTAAAAATGCTGAAAAAAACATTTCTCAAAAGATCTTCTGAAAGCCACAGCAGACGGTCAGAGTAAGTGATGAGATGCTGTGACTTCACATGAAACCTTCCTGTTTATGACTAGACTCACATCTTCGTAGCCGTAGCAGTAAATTAAGCTCAGAAGAGCATGAGTCTGTCTGTGTTCTGGTTCAGGTCAGGTGAAGATCATTACACCGGCACCATCTGGAGACAAAACCTCCTTCAAAAGCAATCAGATACTACACGACGTTCACGCAGAGCCCATAACCCCCTGGGTGAGTTACCAGGTTAACGCTGACCTGATCAAACTAACCTCTCCACGACCAGACGTCCTTCAGCTCCATGAGCACAGTCCCCAAGTAAGAAATGATCCTGGATTAACATTACTGTCCAAAAACACAGACTTAACCCAGTCTCTACCCATAACATATTCCTAAAATCAGTGCACCTAACCCTGAGCATAAGCCTGAAACTGTTATCCCTACAATCTGATTGGCCGGTTGGATTGTTGCTCCAGGAACATCTTGTACTTAATGTGTTGATAAATATAGGTCATGTCCATCATTAACAGACAGTTTTCATGCTCATCACATTTATTTTATAAAGATATGTGGCTTAGTAAGGATGGGAAGATTCTGAATAATAACAGATCATCTTGTGTAAGCTGTTATTATGTTTTTTTTTGGTAACACTTTATTTTATGGTTACACTTATTAGTTGCTTATTAGCATACATATAAAATATTAGCCCTTTATTATTCATAATAAGCACATATTAATGCCTAATCCTACCCAATACCTAAACTTAGAGGAACATTTCCTCGTCATCATTTCTTCACCCTCGAGTAGTTCCAGACTTGTGTGAGTGTCTTTGTCCCGCTGAAGACAAAGGGAGTTATTCTGAAGAAAGTTAGTAACCAGACTGTTTTGGTCACCATAGACTTCCATAGTATTTTTTTCCAACTATGGTGACCAAAACAGCCCAGTTACTAACTTTCTTCAGAATATCTTTGTGTTCTGCAGAACAAAGCAGCTTTTGCTACGGTTACGCCAATCGTTTACACGAATCTGAAACTTTCAAGGTTGGAAACCGAGACTTTTAAAAGTGCTGCAGAGCCTGTTTTAGTTTGAGAACACAGGGCTTGTGTTTCAGTGTAAACAAGCAGACCGCCGCGTCCAGCACCTCAATAATAATACATCTATTAAGACATTAGGGTTAACCCTAGCCTGTACCTGCACGGATGTTCATGTGTCTAACGCACCAGTGTTTTCAGTGATTTATAATATCTTTACTAGCGGTTGGAGGATCCATGCTGGTTGTGATTATGACAGTGACATCAGTCTGTCAAGCGTGTTCAGACACGCTCTTCCTCTGAGCTCTTGAACACGGTCAGCGCTGCTCTCCAGACTCAGAGCTCCAGATCTGCTCAGATTCCTGCTGCATTTGTGCAGCACACGGAGCAGAAGAAAGCGTTTATCAACGCCGGACAGCTTCAGACGTGTCGGGAATGTGTGGAAAAAGCCCTGCTCTTGTTTCTCTTCAGTAGATTAATACCCACCTGATGCCCCTGAGATCTGAACCTACTCCTGACGAGCCTCAGGGAATCAGCACGCTCTCACGCCACTCTAACGCTCAATAAAGAAAGCTGCATTAGCATTACTTCACAAAGACAGAAAGCAGGCCTGAAGGAGCCAGAGCCAGTGAATGAGAAACAGCTGCTGGAGCCAGATCAGATCCAGAACACCAGCGACCTCCACTGCTCTCTGAACAAACATCTCTCAGGATTAACTCAATCAATTGTTTGCAACTTGATTCCTATAGACTGATGTTCTCTCAATCATGTCCTAATAACTGTCCCATACAGTGGATAAATTAGTCAGGAGCAGCACAGATCCTCATTAGTGTTGTGACAGCTGTCATGTGTCAAACGCTTGTAAAGGAGCAATCATCAGGACACAAAGATCAGCTCTTTCAGAAGTCAATAATCACAAAACAACAACATAATAATATAGCCCCATGATTTGTTCATGCTGCAATGCATGCTGGGAACTATCAAAATGTTTCACCAACTTGAAATTCTTCGTTCAGCCAACTCTGTTTGACTAGTCTGACATGGGTTTAATGTAGTTTCAAGAAAATTATCTTTCCTAATATTTGAGACTCAAAAGGTTTCATAAACTAGAAAATATTTAGTTCTTGTTTTTGTTTTTTCCCTAACATATGATCAAAACTATCATAATGGGAGATGTATACCTACCCATCTATATCTATCTATCTATCTATCTGTCTATCGGTCTATCTAGTGTTAGAAAGGTAACAGATTACTCTCTATATATTATATAACTATTTCAATTACTCTATTAAGGTAATGTAACTGATTACATCTGATTATTTTTATAAATGTAATTTTCTAAAACTGTTACTCATTTTCAAATCTCAAAGCAGACAGGATTAATCTTACAGCAACATTAAATTATTAAATTATTATAAATCAGACTTCATCAGATCTTTAAATTTTATTTTAAGATCTTTGTAAGATGGTGATCATAAGATCTATTTTAAAAAATAAAGCTCAGTATGTGTCCTACTCTGTGAAAATATTCTCATCAGATGAAACACATGTTCATAAGCAGTCATTTTTTTACATTAGTTACACTTATTTTGTTGGCCTAATTAAAATACCTAGGCTAATTCCGTTAAATAAAACCAGTTACTTCCCAACACTGACCATAATTATGGGGATTTCTTTCTATCTATCTATCTATCTATCTATCTATCTATCTATCTATCTATCTATCTATCAGAACACCGATAAAATGATAGCAGTAACTTTAAGTGTATTAATTATCACCTCATCTCTTTATGACGAAATAAAAACGCGAGACGATCACAAACCGAGTCTCTCTAATCACTGACAGATGACTGAATAATCGCCCACTGATCAATCAGATCATCATCATCTTCATCATCATCACGCCAACTCTTAACTGAACCTTAACTAACCCAGATATCGAGGACTAACTTTGATCTCCCCCATAAAGAAAGACTCCAGAGCGAGCTGAAGACATGTACCTGCTCGTGTCGCGTGCAGCACCAATAAAACGATCAGCGACTTCATCATCTTCATCATCCTCCCCGTCAGCTGCACCGGACCGCGCGGCGCTCGCGAGGCGTGTGTGTGCCGCACCTGGGTCCCGACAAAACCTGGAGGAGAAGAGAAATCCTGCAGACAGACAGACAGACAGACTGCTGGAGTTTATCTGCTCTCTCTCCCTCTCCCTCTCCCTCTCTCTCTCTCTCTCTCTGTTCTTCAGGCTTTCAGATGTTGCTCAGACACTCGATACAAACTGACGGATCTTCAGAAGCGTTTTAACACAAGACACACCTGATAACTATCTTACCTGACCACTGTTAAAACTCTTTCTACAAATAAACATTCTCTTGAATCATAGCTATGAGAGCTATACATATATCATTTATTAAAACAAAATAACTTCGTTTTAATTTTAATCAATCTTTTTTAACATTTAATAAACATTTTTAACAACAACAACAAAAAACCCCCAGCCCTTTTTCCTTTCTGCAGAACAGCAGACTTCACACGACAATAAAACATGATTGATGACATTCACTTCTCCTGTTGTTTATGGGAAATGATCATACATCAAAACCAATACAGCTCATTAGAACAAATATTACTGTAAACATGAACGAAAACAGCATCTTACAGTTTTCTGCACGTCATTAATTCACGATCATATTACAGGGACTCTTTGAGGAAAATGTCATCATAAAACTCACAATGCAAAAATAACTGTCCTAAAATAGTTTCAGCGTGTCTGTGTTTTGATTTGGCAGGGATCAGATATGTTCATACAGTTTGTGTGATCAGATTCACAAACTTGATTCAGTTCATTTGTACTTTTCTTCCCGTTTGAAATCAGAGGCTTCCAGAAGCTGTCAGAGCTCAAACAATAGCTCATAATTAATAAATGACCTATTTCATAGGCTTTAGTGAAACATACAAAATCTCCAGAACCGCACCCCATATCACACACACACACACACACACTCTTAAACATGCTCGAACAAGATGGTAAGCTGTCCAACTAATAAAATAAAATGTGCTCTGGCAGATTCCAAATTCCTGCTTGAAGTGAGCCTAAGGGTCCACACACACACACACACTCATTCATGTTGGTGATGAATCGCTCTTTTCCAAACCTTTGACTATTTTCTCTAAGAAATGCCAAGTGTTTGACTTTGTGAAGGTGAGGTCAAAGGTCAACCCCTGCAGCTGACCTGACCTTGACCTCTGGTAACCCTAATCAAATCATCTCCTGCATCAGCTGCTAGATAAAACACGGGAAAGATATAAGTGAGAGATGTTATACTGTGTTGAATAAACATTTATTCCTGCTTGAATGGCATCGGCGGTACCTGTGTGTGTGTGTGTGTGTGTGTGTCTTTCATTGGTTTCCATGTGTACTTCCTCTCAGTGCTCCTCATGTTCACAGCTGAGAATGAGTTTTTGTTTGTAACATCCTCAGGAGTCTTTCAATGAAAATGACGACAATAAAAATTCAACCTTCAAATATAAATATAACAAAATTCATAAAAATTTGCTCATATGAGTAGATGAGTAGAGTTTTTCATGTCAGTTCATAACCTGTAAATTAAACGATGGGATTTGGAAGAAAAATTGTTGAGAAGCTTAACTAGGACTGTATTCTGAAGTAGTTCTAATTTCTTTTTCCTTCCTCTTGGGGTGTCGGTAAGAACACAGGCGTGGATCAGGTGGTGGATATCAATCAAAGAGGTTTATTGAACATTGACGGTGCACCAACATTGTAGCTTCATATTATGTATGTGGGAATATGTGTGTGGGTGTGGTTCTACAGAAAAAATGGAAATAAAGAATAATTATCAGCATCAAACAAATCATCTATACAATATACTAGTATGTGAAAACAATATCCAGTATCAACATTCTGCGATGCTATACAACACAATACGGCGCGCTGCTCTCTCATATAAACATAATCAGCACGTCAAAGGATGAAATTATAAATAACAATGTGATATTTCCGAACACATGCATCAGCTTTGCCGTTTACTCCTTTCATATGCTCGGACTTTAACAGCAGACAAACCTCACAGCATCACACAACAGAGTATTAGAATGAACAAGAACAGTCTATAGAGGTGAGCGGGGACTTACAATGTGTCATAGACGCACACAATAACACACAAAGCGCGATTATTTCTCCCGCTCCCGGGACATGTCACTCTCTCCCTCTCTCGCTTGATTATACTGCCTCACAGCTATGATTGACAGGTACTCTAAGCCCCGCCTTTCTAACAAAAATCACTAAACAAACATGACATCACCAAAAATGAAGAACTGGTTATTTCAGATTCTGCACGTCCAAAAATCCCCTAAATCTGTATTATGCTGATCATAAAAGGATCCCATCAGGAAACGAAGCGTCCTCGTGTTCAGTGTAGTGAAGTGACCGCTGGGTGGCGCTATCAGCCTGATACTCCGACTATATCGCTTCAGTCTTTACAGTAATAGTGCTCGGTTGTACTAACACTAGCTCCTTAACTATCAATCTTGAGCAGGTGGTTTGGGTAGATTGCCCCCCCCACAACCACCCCACCCAACCCCACCCCCTGCGTGCGCGCTCCCGTGCTGATCCGCGGACAGAGAGCGCGCTGGAGAGGCTAGAGAGAAGTATGTAAGAGCTCCGTTACTCCGGTGAAATCATGGCAACCGAGGGACAGAGAGTGGTGCTGATCACCGGCTGCTCGTCCGGTATCGGGCTCGCGATCGCCGTGATGCTCGCGAGAGACGAGATGAAGCGCTACTACGGTAAACAAGCAGCGTTAATATCACAGATTATACAGCTCATTATATTCAGCGCGAATTTATCAACGTTTATGGAGAAAAGTTATCGTTAACTTATTAAAGACAACAAACAACCCTACAGATACAGAAATAAGGCCACACAAAGACTTTAAGATCGCTTTCTGTGAACGGGAATAAAGGTAATATGAAAATAAAATTAAAATAAGATATAAAAGAAAAACAATTCAAGGTGAAATGTTTCCTTGACAACTAACCGTAATGCGTATTAGAATCAATAACTGACATGAAAATAAAACTAATAGCAAAAACTAATAAAGTGGCAAACACCTACCCAGATAGCACAGGTACGTCTGCAAGATGTCTGATAAAGATTTTACAGTTCATACACACTCAGTTTTATATCATAAACATCTTAAAGACATCTAATAGATGTCTATTTGACATCTGAAAGGAGATGAGCAAACAACCTAAATAATACGTCTTGCAGATGTAAATGCAGATGTCTCCTAGATGTACGTGTGCTATCAGGGTAACACTTGGCAAAGTTTCAATGAAAGCTGATATCATATATCATATACATATATATTGTATAAAGTGCATTAATACATTAATAGAATCTAATTTAGAAATAATATTAAACTGACAAGTCATCGGATTACTAGAAGACATAGGAGCCAATGATGCCAGAAACCCTTATGGATAATAGAAGATCAGATCTGATTAATTAGAGACAGAATAAATCCCTCAGATGTGTGTTGGATCATGTAATATCTGCAGACAGAGACGCACACGGGTGTGTGTGTGTGTGTGTGTGTGTGTGTGTGAGTGCTGAGCTGGCCTTTATCCCTGCTTAGCATAACCCGCTGTAACACATGTCAGAGCTAAACCCAGTGACCCACACACAGGTTCCATGACGAACCTTTAACATCCACTCAATACTTCACTGCAGGAAGGTCCTTCAGATGATGCTGTTCACAGGAAGAGTGCGAGACTCTTCGCTGAAAGGTTCCTTGGGGAAACCAGAACGGCTTTTCTATGGAAACTTTATTTTTAAGTGTGAGGATACAGACTGGAACCTGGAGCTTTACAGACTTCTGATCATTTTACACTAGCAGGAGCCCTAAAACATCCATTTAAACCCTTAACCTTTCAACAAATCTGCATGATGTTCAGGATCAGGGTTCAGGGTTTAACCCTATGACGGTACTGATCCCTGAGACGGCTTTATCTCCATCCTGTACGCACACACACACACACGCATGCGTTACATGTCATTAGACTGATAATAAGCGTAATGATTCGTCAGTGACAGAGATTAATGCACAATGACCTGTGTTTGAATCCTTTCAGCTGTCATCGGATCTTAAACTCTTCTTGTGTTGCGTCTTATATTGATGTCATTGTGTGTTTAGTACCTAGCCCTCTCTAGGTGTGTGTGTGTGTGTGTTTACAGTAACTCAGCGTGGCCTCTCCCTCTCCACTAATCTAACTTTGCCAAGTGCAACATGTGCCTGGGTCAACATCTTTCTTTGTGATTAACCGATCTGATGGGAAGAACCAGTTCCCAGTTTAGGCTCCCAATCAGTGAATCAGAGTCAGGCATTTTATTACTCATGGGTAAGGGTAGGGTTAGGTGTAGAGATCTGAAAAAACAAACGAATTACTATTAGTTACTAACTAGTTTTCATTAGTTACTTCGCCTGCTGAACTCCCAAGATAGCAAAGCATCTTAGAAGTGTATCTACTGCTCAGATTGACTAAAATCTACGCGACACTTTATTTTGGGAATTTTTATCTTTATTAGCAGGGGAGTGAGCACTCCTGACCCGTCTAATGACCTGAGGAAACGAGGCGACTGGAGGGAAAGTGTACAGGAGAGCACTAGAAGTATGATGGGTAGAAGTATGTGGTATTTGTGCCAGGCACATGAACTGCTCTTAACTAGATCTGTCTCCAAAGAAGGAGGCAACAAGACATCCTGTAAGAGGTCGTGACCTGAGACCACCTTCAGGATTGACTGTCATGCTGTCCATGTTAAACCACCAACAACTCTATATGCAGGCGTTGCTCCGGGCTGACCGACAGCTGGATGTATCACTGCTCTCCAACGAGGTGCCCCAACCTCGGAGTTGGAGGAATCTGGTGTAAACACTTTCCTTCTGGAGGTTACTCACCACCCGTACGCCTGTTTGAAACAACGAGAGCTTGCCCAGGGAGCAAGTTGACGTCAAGTACCACTCGCACCCTGGACAGGCTCTTCTGAGGCCCAGATCTTTACCACCTTCGACAGGACACAGATGAGCTCGGGCCTCACAGGCTCAGAAGGGTGGAGGACTTCCTCACCCCTCTTCTGCATCAGACACTGCCGAGGACATGGAACCATCAGTGGTGATGTCCTCAGTAATGACCTCCTCCTCAGAAGGAGGACTGTCCGAGAGGATGCTGGGAAGGCAGTCACGTGGCTGCTGTGCTAATGGGTGTTCTTCCCGGATCCTTCAGGGATCCTTGCACAAGCCACACTTGTGGCACAACATTTGCAACAACATGCAGTTGGAAATCGCTCTCTTCACACGAAGGGAAGTTCTTCACTGCTTGGGGGCTCTTTGATGGTGGTCACGCGCAGAGCAGATTTAGTGAAGAGATGATCCTCATCACCGAAGGTGAACAATCTGAAGATCTAAAGCGACTTATAGTGGTCAGCTCCACCCTTTCTGGTGGGCCCCTGGTTTGTGGAGCTGCACAAAGTTGAACCCATCAGGCTTCAGCACAGAGTAACACAGGACTTTCCCAATAAAAAGTGGGGTCGAAAGGGAATCACTTTTCTGTTTTCAGTAACCAGCCCTCTCTTTGTGTGTTCAAAAACAAGTTCTCCTTATGTGTGTTCACTAACTAGTCACTGTGTGTGTGTGTGTGTGTGTGTGTGTGTAGTCATAGGCACCATGCGGGATCTGAAGCGGAAGGATAAGCTGGTTGAAGCGGCGGGAGATGCGTACGGTAAAACTCTGTCTCTGCTCACGCTGGACGTCTGCAGCGATGAATCTGTCAAACAGTGTATCGACAGCATCGAAGATAGACGTATAGACATACTGAGTGAGTACACACACACACACACACACACACACGTCCACATACAGAGCCGCGTCTCGTGTGGATTGTGTAAGTTTTCATGACCAGATGAGACTAAGCAGATGAAATAAGCCTTTCGCAGTTAATCTGAGCTTCTATTTTCAGCCTTGAGCTTCATGCAGTGGTCACCTGTCTGTTACACACATCCCTGTAAAAGAGCAGAGATACTGCTGAACATGAATCCTGAATCGAGTGATTCTGACTCACTCCTGAATCTGGAACTCCTGTGAGATGTTCTTCTGAAAGAGAAGAAGTAAAACATTAAATAAAGGGTTCACGGGAAAAATGGCTGTGATTTTGAAATGCTACGGGAAAAAAAAACTGTTAAATGGTTAACGGGAAATTCCTGTAAAATTTACAGGGGAAAAAACATAAACTGACATTCCCAGAATTCCCTGCATTGCATTTCAAATTTAGTTTGAATTGGATTTTTTTCTTAGTTTTTTCGTATCAGTTCTGTTTATTAGGGCTGTGTTACATGAAATGTTATTAAATGAATGTTTACTGTGTATTTGAGTTTAATGTGTGTCTAACACAATCTAACATGTGTTTAAAATTAAACTGGACACTACCTTTCAGAAAAAGGCTGATGATAGTGAATAGCATAAGAAAAACATCCTTGAAGCAATTATGACAAATGTCAAATGCAGAGATCAAAGAGAAACTTCATGAAAAAAACAAAACAAAACAAAAAGCAAATTGCATGTATTATATCACTGTCCTTGTGTTTCTGCTTTTCAATGCATTACACGTCCTGCAGAGACAAACTCACTTTAAATTAAGTTATATATGAAGATATGAACGGTGTTATTAATTCAGAATTAGGATAAATCAAGTCAGAATTATGAGATTGCAAGAAAATGAATAAAAAAAATGCAAGTTCTAAATTAAAGAATAAAATAAAAATTTCGAGAAATAAACATCAAATTTGTGAGAAATAAAATTACATTTTTTCATTCCATGTCAATCAATCAATCACTTTTATTTCTATAGTGATTTTAACAGCACTGAACATTTGCCTTGAGTCCATGAGCGGCGCTGTGATCTGTGTTTGTAGTTAATAACGCTGGCGTGGGTCTGGTGGGGCCGCTCGAGGGTCTCAGTATGGATGACATGATGAAGGTGTTCCAGACTAATTTCTTCGGTGCGGTCCGCATGATTAAAGAGGTGATGCCGGACATGAAGAGGAGCCGCTCTGGACACATCCTCGTCATCAGCAGTGCGATGGGCCTGCAGGGTAAACTCTCTATAGAATTATTTTCCTTTTGTGGAGTTTTAGACTCCTTCCTTGAGGATTATTGATAGTATTGAGCTGAAAACCAGGATCTGCTGAATGACAAACACATGCAAGCGTGATGAGAGATGTATGGATGTTGCTCTTCACAGGTGTGGTATTTAATGATGTTTATGCTGCGTCTAAGTTTGCCATAGAGGGGTTCTGTGAGAGTCTGGCCGTCCAGCTGCTCAAGTTTAA
Source organism: Enteromius trimaculatus (assembly GCA_032361065.1). NCBI lineage: Eukaryota > Metazoa > Chordata > Actinopteri > Cypriniformes > Cyprinidae > Enteromius > Enteromius trimaculatus. The sequence continues at coordinate 19,893,030 of JAUMHP010000040.1, forward strand.
CGTCACGTGAGTTTCACTGTGCTTGCTTTTACTCTTTTCATTTACTATTACTGTCACTGGATGTATCTGACTCTGGCTGCGTTCCACTCCATTTCTGACACACACACACACACACACACACACACACACACACACACACTTTTAAAGTGTTATCCCCACCCAAACAGCTCTCTCTCTCTCTCTCTCTCTATATTTATGTATGTATAAAATCATTTTTATATGTTAAACTCTTGTGCACTGGCTTACTTGCAAGTAATAAATAATTAAATGACAGCCTTTATCCTGTAAAAACAAATAACACAAGAGTTCATTAGTCATAAACAGTGTGAATTTTGATGAAATAACTACAAACCTTTCACGTGTAGTCCTAGGCTGAAGTGCAAGACACAGACAATAGCAGGCAACTGAAAAGTCAAACAGCAGCAGCTTAAATACAAGACAAATAAGAGCAGTAACGATGAACACAGGGTTTCCAATGCGTTGATTTATTTGTGCCGGGCTGCCACGATATCCAGATCAACCGCCACAAATACCCACCGCCAGGTACTGGTAGCTTTGGTTTTGTGGGCAGGTGCCAAATCCTTCCGGAAAATAAAATCTTCATCTCCAAAAAGCTTGAGCACGAAGGGCTCTAAAACGTCCAGGTAGACAGCTGCGTTGACTGTGGACTTGATAAAAGACCCACACCAGCAGATCACATGACTCCTCAAAGCATCTCTGACTGTGGACACTTCACACTGGACTTTAAGCAGCTTGAGTTTCGTGCCTCTCCAGTCTTCCTCTAGACTCTGAGACCTTTCTTTTTCTCCTTATCCAAGCACAGACGCTTCTGATGTTGTTTTTGGTTCTGGAGTGGCTTCTTCAGCTGTAGGCCATGTCACGCAGACGTCTGTATGGTGTGACACCAGCCTCAGTCCACTGCTTGTGAAGCTCCTCCAGTTTCTGAATCACTTGCTTCACAATCCTCTCTGAGGCTGAGGTCATCCCTGTCACTTGTGCACCTTTTCCGGCCACAGTTTTCCCTTTGATACTTCGCTCTGTTAGTTCTCTCGCAATTGTCTTCTGAGACTTTTCCTCCTTATGGAGGGTGTCAATGATGGTCTTCTGCACAACCGTCAAGTCAGCAGTCTTCCCCATCATTCCGAAGCCTAAGGCTACGTCTACACTAATCCGGATTCATTTGAAAACGGCATTTTCGTCTAAAAACTCTCCACACTATTGTTTTCAAAGACTTGATCTTCCACACTGAAACAACTGAAAACGCTAACGTTCCTGAACTGCGCATGCGTGAAACGTAAGATGATTTGATCTGCGTCATTTCCATCTGCCGTTTATTTACCTACATTACGTCTTCTTGGAAGAAAAGCTATCTGGAGCCCGTACAAACTGATATTAATCCTTAATAGGGCCGTCAAAATTGAGAGCAAACAAAACAACTGCTGTACAACGCTGTCCGCCATCAGTTGAACTGGTCACATGACCGCATCACATGACTAGAATGTGGCCTCGTTTAGAAAGCCTCGCAGTGTGGACTGTGAAAACGGTGTTATCAGAAATCTCCACTTTGGCCGGAGCTTTTAGAAATAATCATTTTCTGTCATCAAAACAGGGTTTTCGTGTAAATGAGAGTCCAAAGAGAAATATCTGCGTTTTCCCTTCGTGTAAACGGGGCCTAAGCCAGACTGAAACAACTGTTTTTATTTTTTATTTTATTTTTAAAAGCTTGAAATATTTCACTTTGTGTGTAGTGGTACATACCAGTTCGAACATATCTGAAGTGCCCAAACTAGACGGAATGACATCATACGTATGCTGATTAATAAGTGATGTCACCTGCCAATACAAGCCTCACACAATCCCGTGGCAAACACTGGAACGCCTGACTTGATTAAATAAATTACCATGAAAACGTAAGAGTGGCGGTAATAGTTACAAAATAGTAACAAAAGTAATAGTTTATGATGAAATGAACAAAACAGAACCATGAAGAAAATCTTAGTTTTAAGGTCGGAGATGTGCTGTTCTAGAGAAGGATCTTCAGCGCAGCAGTTCTGGATCTTTGTGATGTTGTTGAGTTGTTCAGCTCTGTTAATGATGGAGGTGTGTTTGTCTGTCTGTCAGTATGTCAATGATCGAGCCCGGGCCCGTACACACTGAGTTTGAGATGAAGATGTTTGCAGATGTTTCTAAGAAAGAGTATATCGGCACGGATCCAGAGACGCTCCGCCACTTCAGGACCTTCTACCTGCCCAGTGCAGCAAACATCTTCCAGAGCCTGGGCCAAACACCCGAAGACATCGCCAAGGTCAGGCATCATGTCAATTGGGGCCTGTTCAAATCTAATAAAAATAATTCCTTTTGTTTATGAATTTGAATTGAGTTCAATTCAATTCATTGTCAGCTCAGTGGGGTTCAATAACTGTTTATTTAATAAGTTTATTTAATCTATAAAGCAGCTCTGGAGACAATCAGTCGTGCTGTGCTGATCACGTCAATAAGGTCTGTCTCTGGGGCTCGTCTAGTTGATATGGTCTTCGCTGAGCTTCAGGGCTGCTGTGGTTGTCTCTAGCAACATCTGTATTGTTAAAAGTTCTATATGTATAAAAGTGATTGATTGATTGTTGGTATAAAACAGGGCTGTCCAAACTCCTGGAGGGCCGGTGTCCTGCAGAGTTTAGCTCTAGCTTGCCTCAACACACCTGGAAGGAAGCTCTAGCATGCCTAGGAAGAGCTTGATTAGCTGCTTCAGGTGCGGGAACTGAACTCTGCAGGCCTTTCCTCCAGTAATATCTACTAATATCCAGTAACAGGAAATGAAAGACAGCATAAGCTCTTTTAAATAATACAATGAGGATGTAAATGAAAGCACTGTCTCTGTTTCTGCAGTGTACCAAGAAGGTGATCGAGTCTCCACAGCCTCTGTTTCATAACCTGACGAATCCCCTGTACACTCCGATCGTGGCGCTGAAGTACGCAGATGAGACGGGAAGCCTGTCTGTTCACACCTTCTACCACATGCTGTATAACCTGAGAGGAATCATGGATGTTAGTCTGGGAATAATAAAGTGTCTGAGCTGTGGATGTTTGCGGGGACGAGCCATATCACCAACCTAACCCAACACACACACACACACACACATGTTGGTTTTTGTGATTTATGAGGACTCTCCATAGGTGTAATGGTTTTTATACTGTACAGACTGTATGTGGTATTGTCCTACACCTACCCTACACCTAAACCTACCCCTTACAGGAAACTGTGTGCATTTTTAGATTTTCAAAAAACACCATTTAGTATGTTTTATAAGCGTTTTGAATTACAGGGACACTGAAAATGTCCTCATAAAACACCTACATATTGTTATACCTATGTCATACGCATGTCATTATACAAATTTATGTCCTCATAAACCACATAAACCCGTCCACACACACACTCACACACCCACACTCTCACACACACACACAAACACTCTCACACACACACACAAACACACACAAACACTCACTCTCACACACACACACAAACACTCTCACACACACACACAAACACACACTCACTCTCACACACACACACACTCTCACACACACACACAAACACTCTCACACACACACACAAACACTCTCACACACACACACAAACACACACACACACTCACTCTCACACACACACACACACACAAACACACACTGGGTTTCTATAAGCTTAAAGGTTTTTCTATCCAGGTATTTTCAATACCTTTATCCTAACACTATCCCTAAAGCTAGGCCTTAGAAAAAACTACTATTTACATTATTTACATATGGTTCACTACCATTTGATAAAATACTACACTAATGTAAATGTAATTAATAAATAAGTTGGTGGGAGAGAGTAGATGTTAAAGTGAACTTTATTTATGGAGATATCTGAGTGAGAGCTGAGGCTCCGGTCATATAATGCTGCTCTGCTCGTGGAGATATAATAAAGCAGAAAAGACAACCATCATTTTAGTAGAAGAGATGCTGATGAAGATTGTCTAGTGATGAAGCTCTGAGAGATTCGGATCAGCTGTGTTCAGCAGCATACTGTGAGTGTTAAATCAGCACAGAATAAAGCAGATGATCAGGGGACAGGTTCATTCATTCCTCATGTGTTATCCTGCTGCACTCAATCACGTTCACCAACATCAGACTAAAACAACTTTATAAGCCTGTTTAATTACAGCTGACAAAACAATATGCATGTCTGATCCGAGAGCTCGTTTATAAAGCATGTGTACACTCAGATTTGATCTTAGAGTGTGTCTGATCTCTGTTCATCTATATATTTAGCTATACTGTATGTGACACCTTTGTAAAATAAAATGGTTTTAGACCACAAATTAACCTTGCTGCTGTAAAAACAGTATTCGAGGTGACAAAACCTTTTTGACTTCCTTCTGGTCATTTCGTGGAGTAATGCATCACTAATGTTCAATCATCATTTAGTTAGTCTCTTAATTATCTTAATTTACTTTAACTTGGGATCTGACTCAAGACTTAACGTCTCTAATGTTCCTCCTCTGGTGAAATCAGCTGCTGAATTCATGACTGGAACAAAAATATGGCAGGACTTTTACTCTTTGGCCCTGGATTTCCACTTTCCACTTAATTCAATTAAGTTAAGATTACTTAATTAAATCAAGGAAAGAGTAAACTTAACAAATGACTTTTTACAGTATATTAGTGCCATTAAGTATACTTTTTTTAAGTGCACTACTTAAGTTGAAACATACTTACAGTGTATTTATAGTGTGTCACTTTTTCAGTTTTAGGTAGCACTAAGTATACTTTATTTTTTACAATAATAATAATAAAATAATCTCTTTCATAAAATAAAATGCTGCACTCATTTGAAAGGCATCTTTTTCCAGAGTTTATCAGGCTACATCATCATCGCCAGATAAGTACTATTTATGCAGAGAATATAGAAATAAATGGATTAAAAACAAATACAGCATGCAATAGCTTTACTTCGGTCTGTTGATCAAGGTATATTGGTAACACTTTACAATAAGGTATTATTATTTTCTGTATTAAATCGCATGAATGAACAATATATGTTAACGGAATACGTCATTCATTGTTAGTTGATGTTAGCTCACAGTGCATTAAGCTTGTGATTTCTATAATACGTTAGTAAATGCTAAAATTAGCCTTAACTAAGATTAATAAATGCTGTATAAGTACTGTAGATCAAACTCTGCATCTGCTGTTGAGTAATCCACGCGCGCTCCCGCGTGTTTATCCTCTGAGAGAGAGAGAGAGAGAGAGAGATGAAGAGACTGGTCTGAGGATGCTTGCTCCGTTACTTCAAGGAAAGCATGGCACTGGACTGGCAGAAAGTGGTGCTGATCACCGGCTGCTCATCCGGTATCGGGCTCGCGATCGCCGTGATGCTCGCGAGAGACGAGATGAAGCGCTACTACGGTAAGACAAAGCAAAGATCAAGATTAATGCTTTTTTAATACAAGTTTTGCTGTAATACTGTACAGTTGTTTTCCAAACATTCTAACCGGAATAACTAATCAAGTCAAACGAAACAATCGTTTTACCTAATAAAAGTTATTTATTAGTAGCGGAATTTTTCAGGTTTTTTTTAGTTTATCAATTTTTTTTAATGAAATTGAGATTAATAGCTGAATAAATAATGCAGACTGACTGGTTCAATATGTCTGGTTTGTTAGGAGAGGATAATATCTTTCTGAGATACTTAGAACTATTAGAAAAACTGGAATCTGAGGAGCAAAAAACATCTACAAATTGAGGAAATAACCTTTACAGTTGTCCAAATGAAGTCCAAAAAAGTCTACATTTTTAAAATTCCAACAACTTTTTTTTTGGTGGATCTAAACCCCGTATTTATTTATTTTTGGGCCAGTGTCGTTGTGGGCTTTGGTTATTTTGCTGTTTTAAGCATTGCCATTATTAAACCGGTTCAGTTTGTAATATGTTGCATAAACAACAATTAAAAAGAGCTTGAGTCTGAGATGTCAGATTACTCTGCTATGATTAGCGTGGTTAGAATAATGAACTCTTTTACTCATTGACTCATTGCCAGAGAATTAGACTGAGAGGATTGTGTCCATCTGCTCACGGCTGTTTGGATGCTGCTGGGTTTGTTTCTGCTCTTAATGGGATGTTTGTGTGACTCACTGCAGTCTATAGTGATCAGATCTGATTCATTATTTAGTCCCTCAAAATGTACACTACCTGACTACAAAAACATCTTTTCATCAAGAGGTGCATTTGGACAAGATTTTGTTTTGACAATAGGATAGTGTAAGCACTCTAAGTCTGTGTGTGTGTGTGTGTGTGTGTAGTCATAGGCACCATGCGGGATCTGAAGCGGAAGGATAAGCTGGTTGAAGCGGCGGGAGATGCGTACGGTAAAACTCTGTCTCTGCTCACGCTGGACGTCTGCAGCGATGAATCTGTCAAACAGTGTATCGACAGCATCGAAGATAGACGTATAGACATACTGAGTGAGTACACACACACACACACACACACACCATTCTGAAACATTTGAACACAAGTCTACATTAAATAGCAGGGATGCACCGGAATCAAAATTACTGACCAAAGCCGAAAAATAAACAAATTGAAACACTGGGCTGAAGGTCGAATACCGAACTTCATGGATTTTGCCAATATTTCAAAATAAAACAAACACTTTCAGTTAAAAACTTTTGACAACTTGCTGAGAGCATCTCTTAAAAATAGGATTTTTGAATCATTGCATGGTTTTTTCCGCTATTTAAGCAGAATAACTTCAGTCGCCAAACATTCGGTGCATCCCTATAAAATAGCATTAATGAGTAAAAGCATGTGTGTTTGTAGTTAATAACGCTGGCGTGGGTCTGGTGGGGCCGGTTGAGGCTATCACTCTGGAAGAGATGAACCAGGTGTTCGAGACGAACTTCTTCGGCGTTGTGCGCATGATTAAAGAGGTGATGCCCGACATGAAGCAGAGGCGCTCTGGACACATTATCGTCATCAGCAGCGTGTTGGGCCTTCATGGTGAGATACTTTCCCACGCTTTCATGAGGATCTGCTGAATCACACTCATGTGAAACTCTCATACTTGCTCTTCACAGGCGTGGCGTTTAATGATGTTTACTCCGCCTCAAAGTTTGCCACGGAGGGACTGTGTGAGGGTCTCGCCATCCAGCTGATGAACTTTAACATCAAGTGAGTCTCAGTGCTGGTCTTTTAACTGACATTCCTACATTTAATATAAGACAAAAACAGCAATGTGGTTCTAGATCTGTGCTGATGTCTTTCACTGTATTTCCCATCTTTGTGTGCATGTCAGTGTGTCTATGATCGAGCCTGGGCCTGTTAACACCGAGTTTGAGCTGAAGCTGATGACAGAAGTCTCTAAGAAGGAGTTTGTCGGTGCTGATGCTGAGACGCTTGAACACTTCAGGACCTGCTACCTGCCCACACAAGTCAACCTCTTTAAAGGCCTGGGACAAACACCTGAAGACATCGCCAAGGTCAGAAAACACATGAATTCATGACCACACACAGCAACAACAATGTCTACAAACAAACCTTTAATGATTGTTCCAACTCTTAAAGAGATTGTTCAATCAAAAATGACAATTCTTACTTCATGTTGTTCCAAACCTGTTAGCCCTTCATTCATCTTCAGAATACAAATTAAGATATTTTTGATCAATTCTGAGAGCTCTCTAACGATGGAGTTTAAGCCTTTTTTGTATTTTTTCTTCAACGGCATGTGTTTTATAAGTGTACAAGTGAAAGGACACCCCATGTTTAGAAATAATTGTCCCCAAAGGAAGAATATACAATGAGAACAAAACAGGGGCCAGAACAGAGTCCTGAGGGACTCCACAATCTACGCTATTTTTAAAATGATAACGACACAGAGAAACAATATCACTTAAAACACTTTTAGAACAATTACCTTCCAGATTATGATCAAATTAAATCATTGACAGTCAATCACAATCCACTAGTGTGGAGATGAATAGTTAATGGAATTAACAACTTACTCACTGTGTGTGTTTCTGAAGGTCACTAAGAAAGTGATCGAGTCTCCACGGCCTCCATTCCGTAACCTGACGAATCCCCTGTACACGCCGATCGTGGCGCTGAAGTACGCAGATGAGACGCGCAGCCTGTCTGTTCACACCTTCTACCACATGCTGTATAACCTGGGAGGAATCATGCATGTTAGTGTGAGAATCATGAAGTTCCTGAGCTTTGGATGGTTACGGAGACGAGCCATATCACCAACCTAACCCAACACACACACACACACACACACACACACACACACACTGTTGTTTTTGTGAAAAGTGGGGACTCTCCATTCTCTGTGATTTACGGGGCAATGCCATTATACAAATTTGTCATCATTTGTCACAAAAATGCATATGCACACACACACAATTACAAAAATATATCTTACAGGAATAATGATTCTCTTTGTGATTCAAACCTTCTAGTGTAAGAGTCTCATGTAAGATGCCAGAAGACTAGTTTCAGACTGTACATGTGCATCTCAAAAATTAGAATATCATACGAAAATAGTTTTTTATAACTTTAAACAATGAAACTTTCATATATTCTAGATCAGTGTTGGGCAGTAACGCATAATTTAACTCGTTATAATTTCCAAAACAGTAATTAGAGTAAAGTTACTAAACTGGGGTCGCTATGCTGAAGACTCAATAGTGTTTCATTCACTCCTCACTGATGCAGGGCTCTCGTTTATACAGCATGCAGCAATAAAGACAAGAGTATGTCTGGTCGTACGTACATTCTATGAATCAAACATAGACATATTCAAAGATGATTGTAAGATCCAGTTTAGGATGGCTTCTGTGCAGCATCTTCATGACTGAGGCCCTGGACTTTCTGGGTTTCTTTTTGATTGATCTTAGAAAATAATATTTTGAAACAATGGATTTTTGACTCTGTGCTAATAATCTAAATTAAAACGACTAAAACTATTTTTGAGTTGCACCTGTATATAAAGCACTATTTTAATGCACTTTTTGTGGAGATAAAACTAAGCAGACAGTGATGTGAATGTTATCAGAGCAAGGCTCAGAGGCTGCTGTGCTGGAGTTAGGGTTAGAAAAATAAAGCAGACGATCAGGAGATGGATTCATTCTCTGTGTTTCATTCTGCTGATCTCAGTCACATTCATCATTATTCATACCGTCACCACTTCATATCAGAGATTCAGAAACCACTTCATCATTAAATGAGTCACAAATGTACTTTTATTTAAACTGATGAACCGTTTACAATATAAATATGAAAGCAAACATTATTGTTTATTAAAGATTCAGAGTATGTGTGTCTTAATTTTTTAACATTTTTTTTTTAATGCAAATGTAATGATGTTGGATTTGACAACGTGTGTGTCAACATCAGAAAGAACACGTGTCTCTCATTTGTTTATTCTGACACAGAGACACCGAGGAGTTCATCTGATAAAGTCTAAACCCAGCGTAGAGGGGTTCAGTGAATGAGGTGTTGAATGTGTGTAAGTGTGTGAGTGTGTGTGTGTCAGAGACGCTGTAGAAGGACAGAGTACCAGCCGACACGTCCACATACACTCCTGCTCTATTAGAGCGAGAGCATAAAGAAACAGCAGTGCTTTTATTGTTGTGACGGATAGTGAATCTGTCATTGAAGTACCACATACTCCAGGATTTGTCATTGTATCCAAACCGACAGTGACTCGCTCCTTTCCTGCTGATTCCTTTATATGACACTGACATTTCAGCATCATTTCCACTCCATTCAGTCTCCCAGTAACAGCGTCCAGTCAGACTCTCAACACTCAGAACCTGAGGATCCTTATCAAATCTCTCTGGATGATCAGGATACTGCTGATGTTCCTCCAGACATGTGGTCTTCCTGTTTTTATCAGACAGTAAAAGTCGGTTGTGTACTGTGTTTGGATCCAGTGTGAGATCACAGGCATCTGAACACATGAAGAAAGAAACATCAAGAACAACACAACAGAGAAGATGTCCATGCTGTTGAACAACGACTAGTGATTCAGATCTCACTGGCAGTGCGGGTCCTAGACGTAACCTAACCCTAACCCTTGAGGCTAAAACAAAGCTGTGGAAAAAAAATTAAAATAAAAAACAACCTGCAGACTAGTGTTGTTGAAAGCATAACAATAGCTGGATGTACTGTTTCAGTTCGGTTCTTTTGGCCAATGATGTTTTACATATGATAAGCTAATGAAATCATGGCGGTTCAGGGCAATATGCAACTAGCATAGTTTAGCATTAAAGAAGGCACTGTTCACTAGTTGGGTTACTTTGAGGGTCTGCTCAGGGTTAGGATCATTAACATGACAGAAAATAGAACAAAACAATTGAAGTTTATTAGAGGAGCTCAGTTACAGTAGATAGTCAAAGATCAATCTATGTGATAGTTAAAAAAAAGAGGGAGATAGTATGTCTGTGTTTGTTTGTGTAGACCTACACTTTCGAAGCCCTGCAGTCATCATGTTCTCTCCTCCATGATCCACACTATAAACACACAAACACACATTAACATAGATCTGCATCATTCACCCACATGGTCAGAATGTCAGTGATTGACCTACTTGAGTTTCTCCAGTTTATATTCTGGATCCTCCAGTCTGTGTTCGAGCAGCTGGGCTCCTGATGGTCCTGGGTGATTGTAGCTCAGATCCATCTCTCTCAGGTGTGAGGGGTTTGAACTCAGAGCTGAAGACAAATAACCACAGCCTTCCTCTGTCACCATACAGCCTGACAACCTACACACACACACAGATCATTTACAGACACACACAGATTCGGTGATCGCCAAACGTGAAAAGTGAAAGTGAACAGCGCAGGCGCTCATTCAAAAGGATTTCAGTTCCATTCATATTGGCAGCGGCTCCCTGATGCGTGAAAATAATATAGATTATTATCAGGTTTGTGGGTGTGGGCGGGAGTGGATATATGCCTTGTGAGAAGAAAGTGAAAAAGAAAATAGGAAGCTCAATTGAATATCATAACAATTTTGTGATTGGCTGTTAATTAGTGTGGGGCCAGGGTGGTCCAAGCTTCTGATAGGGTGGGTCAGGCTGGCCTCTTTATATTTATGATGTACTAACACAAAGTTCGAATGATTGGCAACGCTTGATTTTTCTTGATTTAGTGTACGCAAGACTTTTCCAAAGCACTCGAGAGCTTTAACTTTCGTTGCTTCTGCTATTTCTAAGCAACTGTGACCCACACTCTCTTTGATGATGCAAAGGTTTCAGCAAAGCATTAATGGATTTCCAGCACAAAAAATGGCTTGCAGTAGCTCTGCTGCTAAATTTATTAATAAATCTGTTAATTAAAATTCTCTGTTGTGGTTTCGATGTGGTGTTAGCAAAGAGAACATTAGTATAAATATAAAGTTCAGTATAGGCCTATTAAACATCACATATTCTGTGATGCGACTACCCAGATCAGTGCTAAAACAATCTGTCATGCAGTCCTAATCTACAGATACACAAAAATTTTCTCCCGACAAAAACAGACCATTTACAGACATACTGACTGTACATTATCTTTTACCTGTTCTTACTGTCATACCTCAGTATCTGCAGCTGACAGTTTGGACTCTTCAGTCCATCAGAGAGCAGCTTCACTCCTGAATCCTGCAGGTCATTGTTACTCAGATCCAGCTCTCTCAGGACACAGTTTGAGGATTGTAGAGCTGATGTCACAATATTACAAGACTGAGCAGAGAGGTTACAGCCAGCAAGACTAAAATAGAGTAAAACAGACAAATTAGACACACACAAACAAATCATCTACAGACACTCACATTAAACTCAATCAATCACCTTTAATTTGGAGCGCTTTTAAAATACAGATTGTGTCAAAGCACTGAACAGCATAAAATCTGTTGGTAACTCTTCAGTTAAAGGCATTTCGTTATTGAATGCTGTGACGTAATTGTCTAGATCAGTTCATTTTCCACAGGACATTGTAATATATGCTTACATATATAATATATCCCTATAGCTTTCTAGTAACCCCTAGACCTTGATTAATAGGTTCAATTGTGTTTGATTAGAGTTGGAGCTATGTAACAGTACACATATACGTACCCAATTTCGGGATGTGTACCAAACAAACACAGTATTTATATTTTACGTAAATTCAAATAAAACATGGCATTTTTGTCTTTGGTGTAACATTGGGTTCTGCTTTCTAATGGTTCTAGCGGTGCTTTGATGTCATACACTGATCATTCTGTGCAATTAAGTGTTGATCATCTGTTCAAAAAATTTATAGTAACTAAATTTAAACTTGGGTTAAGTTGGTAGGGCTAGTTGTAACCTTATAAAAAAAATAATTCCCTAGAATTTTAAACATAAGCTGATGTAAATTTTTGTCACTATGGATACTGAAACTATAACTGAATGTATTTAAAAAAAGAGCAACTTGTTCATTAAACCACTATTTTTTTATTAGGATATCCAAACCAGGATGTTAAAACCAAGTTACATACCCAACAATCATATTTGTGTACCGTTACACTCCTATTTAGAGCTGAACTCTGCAGGACTGTGGCTCTGCAGGACTCTACAGACAAACACAGGTCATCTGCAGACACACATCAACTGGTTTCATCTTTTAAATGTTCATAATACCTTAGTATCTGCAGCTTACAGTTCTTCAGTCCATCAGAGAGCAGCTTCACTCCTGAATCCTGCAGGTCATTGTTACTCAGATCCAGCTCTCTCAGGACACATTTTGGCAATTGTAGAGCTGATGAAAGACTCTGACAACACTGAGCAGTGACATTACAGATGGACAACCTATAATAGAATGATAAATCAATAAATGACACCTGACAAAAGACATGAACACAACCGTTACACAACCAACACAACAAAACCGTTCCTGGCTGGTGTAATGATCTTCCCACCCCTATCTGAAATGCTCGATTCAAGCAACAGATGAAAACTCATCTCTTTCAAAACTAAACTTTACCATTCCTGAGAATTTGTATTACAAGCACTTCCTCTGTTTGTTTGCCTCTTTAACATTAATCGCATTATGTATTCCCAGACTGTAGTTCACATTAGAAAAAAGTGTCTGCAAAATGTAAATGGCACAATAACAACAATTATAACAACAATCTCTCTCTCTTTATATATACACACCTATATATTTGACCTAAAATTTAATATACTTGCTTATACAAACTCACACAGACACACACCTCAGTATCTGCAGCTGACAGTCTGCACTTTTCAGTCCATTAGAAATAAACTTCACACCAGAGTCCTGCAAGTCATTGTTACTCAGGTCCAGCTCTCTTAGGACAGAGTTTGATGATTGTAGAGCTGACGCCACAGTTTCACAGTGCTGATTTGAGAGGTTACAGCTAGAAAGTCTAGAAGAAATAAAATAAAAAACGAAAAGACTTTTCTGCCAAGGAAATTAAGGATGACATGATCTGAGCACAGACTCAAAATAAGATGATGATTCCTGACTGTTTCTTAAGCTAATTAATTTTTAAAAACCTTTTTTTGAATTATGAATCTGACTGCACACACCAAACTCATAAATAAATAAAATGTTTGTAAATCTACAATAAATGCACAATTTATTGCAGTTTTACGTATATTTAATTTATTTTAATAAATTAAATCCTTGCTATCAAATTTGTGAAAAATATTTGACAAATATTTCGTTTTGCATCACACAGTGCTTAAGTTGCATTAGTTTGAGTCAAATAATGATGTTCACAGACGCAGTAAATTGCTTTGCCTCATTTAATAAGCATTTGTTAACTACACAACCATTCAAGATCAAGTGAGACATGTTAAATAAATGTATGAAGGTTTAGGCTTTACAGTAAAAGACAGATGAAATCACTCATGTGATTTTACTCACAATGTCTGTGGACTCACTCCACACCTGGACTCACTCTGCACGGACCAATCGGTCACGTTTTGGATCCACATATAAACTGGCTTCCCAGCCCAGCACTACTGTTTGTTTACCTGTCACTTTTGCCAATAAATATCACCCTCCGGGGCTCACTAAAGTCTTGCTCTTGTGTGCAGTTCCTCGCCAGGCCACAGTGGTGGAGAATGCGGGCAGAAGATCAAGCCTGAGGACACCGAAGAGCAAGACTCACCACTGTTTACACCACCATTTTGCCCCGTCACTCACTTCCGTTTTTTCTGTTGCAGGCGTGCGCTCCTCCCCGAAGCAATGGAGGACCTAGTAAAACAACTTGCAGAGAGGCCCTGTAAATTACTGTGTGAGACAGCCTGGACGAAGGCAACCTGTTCAACTGTACCATATAAACGTACTGAAGAAGTGGGTTGGGGACCGGGACCAGGTAGCAGCCCTCATCCTTCAAGATCCCGCGGTTGTTGACACCAATCCCAACTTGTCAGCCCCCCAGAAGAGCTGCGGCACCTGGTCGGTCAGTTCCAGGACATCTTCTCCGACGTACCCAGCCAGACTAATGTCCTGTACCACGACATCCGCGCTCTTCCTGGCGTTATCGTCCGGCAACGGCCCTACCGAGTCCCTGAGGCCCGCCGGCATGCTATAGAGGATGAAATACAGAAGATGCTCAAGCTGGGTGTAATAGAACCATCCCGGAGCCCATGGTCCAGGCCGATCATCCTGGTACTATTACCGTTGTTTTATCCCCAGCTTTTTCACTATAGCTGCCCCCCTGATGGACCTGACCAGGAAGGGGCAACCCGACAGGATTCGCTGGATGGAGGAAGCAGAGCGGGCCTTCCAGGTGATCAAACGGGCGCTGACCAGGGAGCCGGTCCTCCACGCCCCGGACTTCAGTTGCCCCTTCCAGCTCCAAACAGATGCTTCCGGCATGGGACTGGGGGCCGTGCTCTCCCATGTCCAGGAGGGAGAGGAGCATCTGGTGGTATACATCAGCCGCAAGCTGACCCAGGCTGAGAGAAATTACGCAGCCGTGGAGAAAGAAGCTCTCACCATCAAGTGGGCAGTCCTGGAGCTGAGGTATTATCTGTTGGGCCGGGGATTCACTCTCTTTACAGATCACGCTACGCTGCAGTGCAAGGCCCGGGCCAAGGACACTAACACCCGGGTCACGAGGTGGTCACTCTCGCTCCAGGACTTCCACTTCGATGTGCGCCACCGGGCCAGGTCCTTTAACGCCAACGGGCTCTCTCGGTCCTGGGCAGCATATGCAGGTCTGTCAGGGGTCACTCTCCTCCCAACCCCTACATCCCCCTTCATTTCTGCCACCAGGACGTCACTTCGGGAGGGGGAGTGTGGCGGGGATCCCGAGGAGCAATCAGCATCGCCCTGGCAACCAACAACTCACACCTGGACTCAGCACGGACCAGTAGGTCACGTTTTGGATCCACATATAAGCTGGCTTTCCAGCCCAGAAGACTGAGAACCATCTCCGATGGTGTGTGAACTTACCTGCTCTCTCTTTCATTTGCCTCCGCAGACTTACCGTGACCGATTGGCTCCTCACTTCCTGGAACCTTTTCATTGGGGTAAAAGCACACCCTTGCACCTACCCCTCACCGGATAAAGTCACTGGAAAGCATGAGGAGAAGAGGATTCACTACAGCACCGACCAAATAAACACGCCAGCACCAGCACTACCAGCACTGTTTGTTTACCTGTCGCTTTTGCCAATAAATATCACCCTCCGGGGCTCACTAAAGTCTTGCTCTTGCATGCAGTTCCTCGCCAGGCCACATTATTTACAAGTGAAAATATCACTGTTTCAGCTTCACTGATCATCCCTTTACTCCACCTGATGCTGATTTAATGCACAGTGAATTTGTTTATTTACCTGTGGCAGTAACAAGCATTTTAAATGGCTTCTGTATCTACTCTATTAAAAAGACCTGTTGTGACCACTTTAAGACACTGGCCTGTTTTTAAGGAGAAAATCTCTAATTTATTAACATTTGTTTAAGGATGCCAGATACATTACTAAATCATTTATCATTTAGATTATGTTTAAGCACTCACAAAGCTTTTCTGTAGTTGATCACAGCTGGTATCAGTCTTCTTCTCCCCTCATCTGATGTGTTGTATTTCTGAACATCCAGCTCATCCAGCGGCTCCTCTGACATCTGAAGCATGTAGGAGATTGTTGAGCAGTGAGCAGGAGAGAGTTTCTTCTCTGAGTGTTTGTCTGATTTCACAAACTCCTGAATCTCCCTGAACAGAGTCTGATCTTTCACTTCCAGCAGACAGAGGAACAGATTGATGGATTGACTATCTGAGAGATTATGAAAACCATTTTTATCTTTAATCTTCTCTTTAATATACCATGTGGTTCTCCTGATGCTCTCTGAGCTGTTCTCTGTGTGTGTCAGTAAATTCTGTAGGAGTCTCTGATTGGACTCCAGTGAGACGCCCAGCAGGAACCGCAGGAACAAATCCAGCTGACCATTCTCACTCTCAAGAGCTTTAAGTATTGCTGATGTTAGAAATTTATATAGAGAGTCTGTTACAAATCTGTCAAATCTGAATTCATGCAGTGGCTCCATGTTCTTTGTTAAATAGCAGTGAAACACACAGAAAGCAGCGAGAAACTCTTGAATGCTCAGATGAATGAAGCTGTAGACTTTCCTCTGATGAATCACAGATTCCTCCTTAAAGATCTCTGTGCAAATCCCAGAATACACTGAGGCATCTGTGACGTCTATGCCGCTCTCAATCAGGTCCTCCTCATAGAACATCACATTGCCCTTCATCAGCTGTTTGAAAGCCAC
>JAUMHP010000040.1:19930047-19940243 GCA_032361065.1 Enteromius trimaculatus
AGGTGTATATGCGCGTGGTTTATGTATGTATTGATAAACGAAGTTTGATTTAAATCCTACACGGCGCCTCATAGTATATCTTCAAGTTAACAATAATATCGCATACAGACAAAAATCTGAGAAAAAAACAAACAAAACGAAAACATGTCTTGTGTGTTGTTCCTGCAAACGGCACACATCCAGCACAACTGATATAGTCTGATCATTATGTTTAGTGAATCACTCATGATGTGGGTTGGCTCTGAAATCATGAAAATACCTTTTAGGCCTAATCCCATTTCTACTCCTTAGCCCTTTCCCTTTCCAAGTCTCCGTTTTTCTTTTAGTTGAAGGGGTAGGGGTAACGGCTTCTCAAACCAAGACCACACTACAAACATAGGGGAATGTTTGTACTCCGCATAACCCGGCTACAGTGGCAACATGGCTGCCCGAGCGAGCAAAAAGAAACGCAGATGTAACTCAGCATTGGTATGGTTAGGTATGTTTTGAAGCTGAGATGCTGGTTTATTCTGGTCCTTGTTGTTCTCATGCAGCCAGGTTAAAACAGAATTGGGATTGCCTTAGTGCACTATTGAGCAGACAGATGTTTCTAAGGGATCATTTTTTAAAAAAAAACACATTTTAAATTATATTGCACAAAACTCACTTGTGCACAAAATCATGTTTTCCATGTTTATATTTATATGACATTTTTTGCTCATATGTTATTTTTGTTTGCTTATGCTGTTTTTCTCTTCGCTTTTGTTTCCGTTGTTGCTTTTTGCAAGTGTTGTGGTTAGAGTTTCATGTAAATCAGGGCTGGTTTAAGCATCATCATTGGTCCACTTGTTCCTGATTGACAGCTCCTCGTCAGCCAATCAGGGAACGGTAACATCACTCCGGCGCATCTCATTCGCTGTCATTGGTCATAGCTCAATAAAATAACATTATAAACTTGTGTCTAATAATAGATAGAAATAACAATTGTTATTTTTTCATGTTTTAATAATGTAGCACAAAAAGTCTGTCTGATTAAAGAGTTTAATTTGGCCTGACAGGAGGATTTTGGGATAAATTTATAGGTGAATGTGTACACAAAGACAGATTATTATATAGATCTAATTTTATTCTTTTTGGCTATTTTCCATTTCAATAAGGCAACAGGCAGATAGACTTCTGAGTATGTATATTTACTTTAATCGGGATGTTTCTTTCTCCTGCCATCATAATGCATAATCAAAATATGCCTCCATTTAAGGCATACCATTATTAGATATGTTTATATTAATGCAATTCGTCTTCTTAAAAGCCAGGATGTATGGTCTCTAAAATAAGATTTCGTCTTCTTGACTTGACTTCACACGTACATGAGTGAGCACACACACACACACACACACACACTCATGTGTTCTGGGGTCTCTTCATCAGCTCTGTTCCTGGTGTCTTGTGAATCTCGTGGATGTGACATTGGATATGAAAGAAAAAACAACAGCTGTGTTGGTAAAGAGCACTTTATTTGTTTCAGCACAATGTTTCTGTATGTCTCAGAAAATAGGACGTTTGTGTAACTGTGTTCTCTTTTAACTTTATTCTGATGTTTGTGTCTCTCTTCCAGATGCTGATGAGTGTGTGACGTCTCCGGACGTGTGTGGTGCTCACGCTCAGTGTTTCAATACACCTGGAAGTTACTACTGCAACTGCAAAAAAGGGTTTCAGTCAAGAACAGCCAACTTCACGCAAGCAACGGGACAGTGTGAGGGTACGAGAGAGGATTATGGGACATTACGGTCCACTACGGTGATTTAAACACTATAACTAATATCCACTGCTTCCCTCAACAGATATCAATGAGTGTTTTATGAAGACACATGAATGCTCAGCTGATATGGTGTGTGTGAACACCATAGGCTTCTACAATTGCACGTGTCCAAAAGGATACTGGCCCACGAGAACAGACTCAGGATGTGACGGCAAGTGTCCTCAAACGAAGCAACGAGAACGAGTCTTTACTGAAGCGGCACGTTTATAGTGTCAGCTAGTGTTTAAATCCATATCTAAATACTCCTAGCATGGATAGACATATTTGTAACATTTCCCACCGTTTCTAGACTGATTCTAGCCATCCGAGATCTGGATTCATTATTTCAGCAATCAGATCTTGCCAGCAGCTCAGTGCTGTATTAATGATGGGATGAAACAGAAGCGTACTGTATGCAGTTACACACCATCAGACTGCAGTTTGCTGCTTCTCCACATAATTATAATATGACTTTTGCATGCAGGCACCGTTAATTTATCATCCGGCGAATGAAGGCATTACATTTGCCTTTGCAAAACATGTAAAAGCATCTGATAGAAAGGATGATTGTCAGACTGGAAATAGATCAGGTTGAGTTTCGCCGTGACACACTGCGTCTCTGATGTTTGACAAATGTTTTAGACTATCTTGAGTTTCTCACACAAAGAAGAAACTGTGATACATTTTATTTTCCAGGATTAACAAATGATTAGAAAGTTCAAAAGAACAGCATTTATTTGAAATAGAAATATTTTGTAACATTATAAAGGTTTTCAATTGCTTTCAGTTTTAAGACCTGAGAAATACGTTTTAGGAAAGTTAGATTCTTACATGTCTTTACATTCTAGAAAATTAAAACATTTCATTTGCATAACATGTAAAACTGTCTGATATTAAGGGAGATATCAGGAATGGATTTTGTTAAAATGACAATCCTCTCTCTCTCAGACATCAATGAGTGCTCAGATCCAGATGTTTGCGGCACAAACGAAGTCTGCTACAATCATCCCGGCAACTACAGCTGCCAGTGTCAGCAGGGTTACAGTAACCACGGCAACAAGCAGTCCTGGTGCACTGGTGAGTATTCAGAGCATGTTTGCTGAAAGCGCTAATGCATGAGAATCCCGTAATACATTCCTTTATTGTGTTTCTGTGCACAGAGATAGTTGATTTCTGTCTGGCTAATGGATGAGCGTCTCCCTGCCCATGAGCTCATCAGGTTTCTGGAGAACAGATCAGCTGTTATTTTGATTGTTTCATCTTTGAATGCCCAGTTCCTCTTTTTTTCTTCTCAAAAATAACAGAGCATTAGACGTTTTTGTTTTGCATTCAGGAAAACACATTTTATTTCAAATGTGCTTTATTGACATGACAAAGCTCACTGTGTATTGCCAAAGCATTTATAATGTTGACCATGAATCCTGAACAGATGAGAACAAATTATGAAATAAAAAGAAAGAGAAACAAACTCGTCTCTGTTTCTATAGACATTCTTTGTGAGATTTGAAATGCTGTGTTGAAGATGTAGCAGATGATGTTGATAGTGAATGAGATGAACTGACTTCATACATTAAATACATATCAACAAAATACCAGCTGATGCTTCCAAGTCTTTCCGGCTTTACATTCCATTCCATCAGTGTGTTTAGTCTGTTTCTCTTCCTCCACACACACACAGAGGCCAGTGAAGTGATTGATTTAATAATTATTTAAAATAAGTTATGTTTTTCTTTCTAACCTTTCCCATGACCCAGTGCTCTCTCTGTGTGTGTGTGTGTTTGGAGGAAATACTACATCATTTCAACAGTCCATCACAACAGGAGACAGAGAATGTGTGTGTGTGTGTGTGTGTGCGCGTGCGCAGATCCATCACATCACTGTAATTTGAGTCCACCAGTAGCCCCTTAATAGCGACTTTCGTTTATATATAAACACAACAGAAACATATATTTCCGAGTTTTCAACGTTATATTGTCATAATTGCTCTTGCGCAACTCAGGATGTGACGTCATCTGCGTCAGCGTCAACCCCGGCCCCCATTGTGAGTGAAATGAGTGTCCAAAAAGCCCCTTTTGCTCTGATATGAGTTTGTCAGATCCCTGGGGAATTGTTATTATAATTTTTTACAAATCCATTAAAAAGAAAATAGAGTGTAATTTAATTCTAAAGAAAACGAGCCTTGCAGCGTTTTAAGTAATTAATCTGTTTTTACGCGCGTTTTTAACAAAACAAAATAGCGGTTTTGAAAAGTCGTTATTTTGATATTTTGAAAATGGAGGGAAACGTTCCAAAGAAAGAGCGGGCGCGCGTTTGATTTATACGAGGGCTGGCATTGAGCGACAACAGCTGCTCTCTCTCTCTCTCTCTCTCTCTCCAGGGGGAGTGTCGGCCACGAATAGCTGCTGACTTCTCGCCCAGTAGCAGCTCACACATCTGAAGAGTGAGTGGAGACGGAATAACAGACGGGGCAGTGGAAAAGAAATAGTGGAAACTCTCCGACCGCGCGGATTAAGACAAACAGAGCAGAACCAAGAGTGAAAAACGAGAAGGTTCCAAGGAGGAATCATCTGGGAAACTGTCTGGAAACTTTAGGAAAAAGAGACAGTAATCTATTTTAAAAGAGCTTCTTATCAGACAGAGAGGAGCTGAGAAGGGTTTCAAAGCGCTCAAGAGTACTGAAGGATATAAAGTGAAAGTCAGTGACGGGAATCTCAGAGGGCTTACTGGAATACAGATTCCCTTTGGGACTTTACTATCAGAAACCAAAGCATAAACAGACTGACAGCAGTCACAGGGTTTCCTAACATGGAGCTGAAGTGGGCACTTCTTCTTTTGGGTGAGTAGGTGTTTGTGTGTGTTGAATATCTTTAAGTTGAAGCTGGACTGGTCCTTTGAGCAGATGTGTGACAGACATAAGGATATAGGCGTGTGTGTGTGTGTGTGTGTGTTAAACAAGGACTCTATTCTTTGAGCTATTCTCCATGAAACCAGACAGACGTCGCACATGTTCTTCACATCACTGAACCAGTCTCTTTCTTAGACAAAACACAGACACCAGAGGACAGTAAGATAAGACTGATAAGAAACTCTTGTGTGTGCGTGTTTGTGGTTTATGATGACACAAATGTGTATAAGGACATGGGTATGACATATGAAAGTGATTTATGAGGAAATTTTCAGTGTCCCCATAATTCAAAAGGCTTGCAGTCTGTACAGTATAAACACCATTACACCTGTCGAGAGACCAAAAATTGTGTGAATTTATTTTTTAGGTGGATATTAAAAGTTTTATGTCTGTTTGTTAATGTACTGGATTTCGAAGTAATTGTCATTATGAAGTAAAAGTCTGAAGACACCTGAATGTCAATTAAAGACGAAACCTTTCCATTTCACAAAATGTTGTAATTCATGGATTGATGTCATTTACACAATGAATGAATGGAATCTATTACCTTACATCCAGACACTTTATGTAACTAATCATTTTGGGAAAACAGTTATATTTTAGATATTTCTTTGTCCATAATTCAACAGATCGACTCTCAAAATTTATATTTTTTCTTTAGACTACATTATTTTATACCAGTGTCAAAGATGGGTTTCCCATTAAACCATTTTGAATAATGTTTTAATAATCTATTCTGAAAGAAGCTTTTTTTTGGCAATTGAAAAAGTTTTTCAAGCAAAGAGAAGACAGCTAACTGTATTTTCCGAAGTGCTTCTCGTTGATCAGTTCAGCTCTATACGTGAGCTAAACATTTCTCCGCTTCTATGACGCTCGCTTCACTTTCACAATCCCTTGTGTTTTTCCCTCGGCATCAGACTGAAATGCTTTCTGACGCAGTATAATCATATGTGTAGGCGCCCTCACTTTCACTTGACACTTAGTGTGCAGTTTGCATCATGTTTGTGGGTCACAGTTTACATAATGATACGTAACTAAATGTCCCCACAAGGACAGTACAAGCTGAAAATCATTTCCCAAGAGGAAACACTTTTCTTACTGCACTTATAAGGTTGAGATTAGTGGTACTGAGTGCAGAATTGTTTCTAAAATCCACTAAACATGCTAACCAAATTTTACTAAAATATGTCATGTCCAACCACAGATGGTTAAGATGAACGTCCGCTCTTGTTCAAACCTCTACCGCACACACGATGCTGAAAAGTGACTCAGATGCCACTTTACTTGTTCACTGCGAGTACACAGATACGTGTATATAAGGCATCTGAGAGCTGAAGGGCCAAGTGATTTGTTTTATTAGTTCACCTCTACTGAAAAACTCCACAAAGCAAAGTAACCTTTTACTATATTTGAAACTAACCCAAAAATATACTTTAGTGATGTTTAATTAGGAAATTAGGTTTGACACTGAGGTAAAACTGAAATAAACATCGCACCACGAATCAATAAAGAGCTGCATGACTTAGGTGCGAGCGCTTTAGCTCTGTGGTAGTCAGTAGGCGCGAAAAAAAGATCTGGAAATGGTGTGAAGCACACTCTCCTTTTGTAGATGCACGGATTATTCTGAGAGTCAGATGTTCGTTTCGTTTAAGAATCACTCGACACATCAGCCGTAGCTTGTTCAATCTCATATGTGGTTTCCTGAACACGTACACAGTCTGGGGTCACTTGTGTGTGTGTGTGTGGGTAGATCAATGGTTTGTGTGAAAGTGCATTTGTTTGCATGCGGGCTGCACAGATGAAGAGCTGTAACCATGCATGTACGTTACATGTTAAGCATCTAAAATCTGCATTCAACCCACTTTTTCATCATTTTCAATACCGATATTCTGACTTTATAGATGTTTGTTAGAATACTTATCGTTCACAGGATAAGGCGGATAAGATATTTTTGACTATCAAACAAACGCTAACAGTCCACACATATAAATGTGCGAAATTTGAGATGTGTCAAAAGTTAACCACACCAGCGAAGATTGCATCTTATTTGCTCGTGTCCTGCATGTTTGAGACGGCAGTGTCTTGTAAAAAAGACATGTCTCTCGGTCTGCAGAGCTGAAGCATTTTAAATGTCTTGGTCAGTGAATTGGTTAACAGCTGAATTCAAATGATGAGTCTAATGAGTCGGCTCTTGTTCTAAAAGTACCATTTTTAAAGTGTTTTTATAAACATACAGTATAAACATGCAACAAACAGAATCTATTTGGCCTGATTCTTAAACAAGCCAAACAGTGTTTTTATAGCAGCACGTTATAGGCTATATGATGAAGCATTTTAACATCTAGAATATTAACAAATAAAACATTTCTTTTGTAAAATTGCACATACACAGTTGTGCTCATAAGTTTACATACCCCTTGCAGAATGTGCCAAATGTTATTTCTTCACCTTTCACCTTAAGGTTTTTACCTTTTGCAATAGTTATGCACGAGTCCCTAAATTGTCGCCAATGTTAAAAGATGGATTTCAAACTCATACGGTCAATGTTGGAAAGGGTTCAGATATGCAGAATATGCTGGAAAAACAAAGAATGTGCAGGAGCTGGAGGATTTTTCTGAAGAACTGCTCAGGACCAACGAGGGACTCATGAACAACTAGCACAATATAGAAAAACAGTTGTGAATCATCCACAAAATGACACATACCTTTAAGAGTCAAGGGTATGTAAACTTTTGAATGGGGGCATTTTTAAAATTGAGTTTTAAACATCTGTTATGTGAAATAGCTTATTCAGGACAGTACTAAAAAAATAGCATGTAATTTTGATAATCCCTCATTCAGTTATTAAAGTTTAAATGGGTGTGTAAACTTATGAGCACTTGGTGTGACTGGAACTTCGTCGAAGCGTTTAACATGGCTTGACGTTGGAGTTTTTGGGATGGCTGGAAGAATGGATCCTTGTGAACAGATTTAAGGATTTCTGAAGATAATTATACAGATCTGGTTTCTTCATCAGCTCTGTTCCTGGTGTCTTGTGAATCTCGTGGATGTGACATTGGATATGAAAGAAAAAACAACAGCTGTGTTGGTAAAGAGCACTTTATTTGTTTCAGCACAATGTTTCTGTATGTCTCAGAAAATAGGACGTTTGTGTAACTGTGTTCTCTTTTAACTTTATTCTGATGTTTGTGTCTCTCTTCCAGATGCTGATGAGTGTGTGACGTCTCCGGACGTGTGTGGTGCTCACGCTCAGTGTTTCAATACACCTGGAAGTTACTACTGCAACTGCAAAAAAGGGTTTCAGTCAAGAACAGCCAACTTCACGCAAGCAACGGGACAGTGTGAGGGTACGAGAGAGGATTATGGGACATTACGGTCCACTACGGTGATTTAAACACTATAACTAATATCCACTGCTTCCCTCAACAGATATCAATGAGTGTTTTATGAAGACACATGAATGCTCAGCTGATATGGTGTGTGTGAACACCATAGGCTTCTACAATTGCACGTGTCCAAAAGGATACTGGCCCACGAGAACAGACTCAGGATGTGACGGCAAGTGTCCTCAAACGAAGCAACGAGAACGAGTCTTTACTGAAGCGGCACGTTTATAGTGTCAGCTAGTGTTTAAATCCATATCTAAATACTCCTAGCATGGATAGACATATTTGTAACATTTCCCACCGTTTCTAGACTGATTCTAGCCATCCGAGATCTGGATTCATTATTTCAGCAATCAGATCTTGCCAGCAGCTCAGTGCTGTATTAATGATGGGATGAAACAGAAGCGTACTGTATGCAGTTACACACCATCAGACTGCAGTTTGCTGCTTCTCCACATAATTATAATATGACTTTTGCATGCAGGCACCGTTAATTTATCATCCGGCGAATGAAGGCATTACATTTGCCTTTGCAAAACATGTAAAAGCATCTGATAGAAAGGATGATTGTCAGACTGGAAATAGATCAGGTTGAGTTTCGCCGTGACACACTGCGTCTCTGATGTTTGACAAATGTTTTAGACTATCTTGAGTTTCCCACACAAAGAAGAAACTTTGCAAACAGTACGCTTGTTTTTTGTCCAGAAGCACAGAGAGATAGCTCCTCATTTAGTCTGGCTGACGCAATCATTAACAAAGTTCACTTAGATGTTTCACATGGAGCTGATAAATGTGTTTTCCAGTGTAAGACAGCTGTCGTTGTCTCTCTAACCCTATCATTTAACTACTTTAACTTGTGCTTATGTCTAAACAAAACATTCGTCTGTGTGTGTGTGCTGCAGATGTGAATGAGTGTCTGTCCTCAGTGTGTGGAGGTCACAGCAACTGTTCTCCAGGGTTTCACAAACATGAGAACGGCACCTGTGCAGGTGAGTGTCTGTCCTGCTGCTAATAACCACTGATGCTAGTGTGTTTGAGTACTGATCACAATCATCATAACACGCTGTGTGTGTCTGACAACTAGAACTGCTCATTAATCATAATCATTACAAGTCAAGCTCTTTTGACCTGTATATCTGTTTATATAAATCATAGCAATGTTATCCACATTTATACATTTAATTTCTCCCACAGACATCAATGAGTGTCCAGATGTTTGCGGCCCAAACGCAGTCTGCTACAATCATCCCGGCAGCTACAACTGCACATGTAACCAGGGTTACAGTAACTACGGCAACAACCAGTCCAAATGCATCGGTGAGTGTTTAGTTAACATGTGTGCATCTGTGTAACTGTTTATATGCAAAACAATGAATGAACTGTGCTTTGCTGCTGTGCGCAGAGATGAGCTGCGACCGCTTTGAGACTGATGTGGGGGAAACACCTGTACAGGTAGAATGACTCCTCAAGAATATCTTTGGTAGTACTTAGTGAATGATCAGTAATCAGAGTTTGGTTTCTGCGTGTTTTCTAGTTGAAGAATTTACTGGAGCTGTTGAGGAGCAGCTGTGAGTCTCTGCGTGACGGCCGTCGGACAGGAGAGCAGTTACTGGAGGTGAAACAGAGTGTTGACGGAGCAGCTTGACCGGGAATATTCCTGAGAGTTAATATAAACCTCACTGCCTTTGACAGAATGTGTTCACCTCTACCGACGAGCTGCTGTCGGATATGAAGATCGCTGATGGTGAGATGTTGAGTCAGTTTCTGGACGCGGTGGAGAACAGCATGCATCTGATCGGGCCTCAGCTGAGAGAACCTGTGACCAGGATGGAGACGCACAACACCTGTGAGACACCACTGACAATTACATTCATGAAACCTACAGAAACCCTCAATACTGAATGGAAATATAATAAAATGAGAATAAAAATGTTTATTGTAAACAGATGTACACACATTCAGATGTGATGGTGTTTAATTGAGACTGAAGGCAGTTCTGTATGATGTGAATCACAGTTGCTGAGGTTGCAGTTTCACGGAATCAGACTCCTCCCAGTGGGCGTGTCACTCTGAGCACAGACTCCGCCCTCTTCAGCACCAGCTGGGAAACGGTTGTAGGAAAATCATA
>JAUMHP010000040.1:19948598-19962482 GCA_032361065.1 Enteromius trimaculatus
GAACCTGATCTGGCTGAACGAACCTGATGACTAAAGGTCATAAACAAACCTGGAGCAATGAAATCTTCATCATCTTCATCTCCATTATTCTCCCCCTCATCTTCACTATTGTCCTCTTCCTCATCTCCATTATTCTCCTCCTGTTCTTCCTCATCACTGTGTTGTTCTTGTTCTTCATCCTCATCTCCATGATTGTCCTCCTCATCACTGTGTTGTTGTTGCTCTGCTCTGCTCTCTATCAGGTTCCTGCAGTCCAGCAGTTTGACGGAGCACATCTTCAGCGGCGTCTGCAGCATCTGCTGTTCTCCAGCGTTACAGTCAGAGGTTTGATCAGTGGATTCATGATCCTGAGCGTCAGTATAACAGAGTAAAGTGAGGCTGAGCTCTGAGTCCTGTGTGTCTCTGACGCTCCAGACTGAATCCTGAGCTTCTGTCCCATCAGTCACACGCACTGAAACCTTCTCCACATCCTGACAAACACAACCAGCGATTACAAATAAGACATTGAGTCACACAACAATCAGTCCATATTATCAGCTGAAGATGAAATGAAGAGCTGTTCAAACCTCTCCTCTTTCTCTCAGTTTTTCCTCCAGTGACGCCACCTCTTTCTTCAGCTGACAGATTTCTGTGATGAAATCCTCAATATCCAGCATGGACAGATCAGTTCCTACTGATTTACAGCAGATCACATCCACCTGAGCTTTCACGCTCAACATCTGAACACAAACACAGCATGAGACTTACACTGAGTCAGCACAGAGCAGTAATATTATCAAATAGCCTATGTGATATGCTTTAAATACTGTTGGGTTTCTATACATTTAAGCATCTAGCTTCAAAAACTGTGCTAATATAAAAGCTATCACTTCATGAACAATGTAATAAACCAACAGACATTCGTTGTGGTTACTGAAGTAAAACCATCATTCTTTTTTTATTATTAAGCAAAGCTTTATTCAAGTTCTAAAAACAGAACAGAAAAATAACAACAGCATACTAATAAACTGCTAAAACTAAGCACTTGCCGTCTGAGTGCACCAGTCTTCTTTCTTTGGTGAAGTAAAGCTCGCCGCAGCGCCCCCTACAGCACCAGCGATAAAGAAGAGGAGAAACGCGCCCAAAGGCTTTTAAAACATTCATTTACAAAAAACTATTTTGTCTGATGTTAATACCGTTCTATTTCAGTGATGTTGCCATGAGATACTAAAAAAAAAACAGATGTTATTTACCTCAGAAACAGGCCCGACACCCCAGTGAATGGATTATATGGCATTAAAAGCTGGAACCCATAGAGTTCATCTCACAAAGTGATATTCAAGAAATCTCTCTCTACACAGCACTGAATGTCTTATTTATATAGAGAGAGAAGATTTATCGATTTGGGCCTGATTCTAAAATACAGAAAGTCAAAAACTCGTTCGTTTAATATAGAATTAAACAAATTCATTTAATATAGAATTTGATCGATATAAATAAATGTAGCAACTGGTTGTTTTTGGTTTGGTGAATGTGTTTCTGAAATCATAATGTAAATGAAATGCAGTGAAGATTTTAATGCGAGCTCGCGGACATGAGGAGAAAACACGGGAAGAATCCGAGAAGCACAGGGAAGGAATAGAGGCCTACCTGTCTTCAGTTCAGGAGGAAGCTGTGACACTTGGGTCACTGGAAAATAATGAGAACACTCATAAAGTGTGCCCTGCTGCAAGCCAGCCTTTCTAAAGCAGACCTTTTATCCAAAAAGTAAAATTCACAATGGTAAAAAAAAAAAATATTTATTTTATTTTTTTTACAGCAGATTAAAAAAAAGACACTGCCTGTTTTTTTTCTCTATTTCGTCAGCAAACAAAATTATTTATGTACAATGTAATAAGGCTTGTTTATAATTAACAAAGGAAGCACAGGAAAAGTATGAAGGACACACATGACAGGTATGGTACAATCATCTGCTCAAATTAAACCGCGAAGGTAACAAGATATTACATTGGGGTATATTATTTAAAATCATGTTGTTAACTAAAAGTAACTCACTGATTCACTTTAGTTACAGAGAACATGTTCCTTATTTCTAGTCTTTTTGTGAATCCTGAACACTGTGATGATGTCAGAATGATTTCAGTAGGGTCATGTGTTTTCAAATAGAAAACTGACTTTGCACTAGAGTAATAATTCACAATATTACTGTATTGTTTATAGCCTGCAAGAAGAAGTCACACTTTACCGCGGTTAAACAGTAACACAAACATGCATTATACCGCATTTAAAAATACAATTACAATGATTTTTTACAACAATAATGTTACGGTAACACCACGGTAGCAAGGTGTGTTTTTACTACAAAACTAATTACCGTTTAATGACAAAGCCATGCTTACTATTTACAACAATAAAATAATGTTCTGGAGACACCACCACGAGGCTTTGTACTGACGAACGCTGAAGCTATGATGATTCTGGAGCAGCGTGTTTCTTCTGGTGCGTCTTAAAATCCCAATTAAAAGCAAATCTCTTGCCGCAGATGGAGCAGCAGAAAGGTTTCTCTCCTGTGTGCCGTCGTTCATGGAGATTCCTGGCGCTTGCTCGAGCAAAAGTCTTTTCACAATGTGAGCATTTATACGGTTTTTCTCCTGTGTGAGTCCTTCGGTGTATTTGTAAGTCACTTGACTTATAAAAGCGCTTCCCGCAGTCAAGGCAGGGATACGGTCTTTCTCCGGTGTGAATCCTCTGATGAGTCCTGCAGGACAGTGAAGTGGCGAAGCTCTTCCCGCAGTGCGAGCACAGGTAGGGTTTCTCTCCGGTGTGAGTCCTCTCGTGGCTTTTGCAGTGAGTCGGATGATAGAAGCGTCTCTCACAGTGTGAACACTGATACGGTCTGTCACCGGAGTGGATTTTCTGGTGTACCTTGAGAGAAGTTGAGCTGATAAAGTCTTTCCCACACTCGCTGCAGTGGTATGGTCTCTCGGCGCTGTTCGTGAGTGGATGGTTTCGCGGTCTGGCTTCAGTGTGCTTGAGCACATGCTTCTTCAGATCTGATTGGACGTTGTATCTCTTCTCGCAGTGAGGGCACTGATGCGCTCTGTCGTTGATGTGCATGAGTAAATGATTCTTCAGATGTGTTTTCTGGCTGAAGCTCTTCTCGCACTGAGGGCACTTGTACGGTTTCTCACCCGTGTGGGTCCTCTTATGAACAGCAAGGTTACTAACGTTGCGGAAGAACTTGTTACACACGTCGCACTCGAAAGTCTTTTCCTCGTGTGTCCTCAAGTGAGCCCTCATACCATAAGGATAGGTGAAAAACTCCTTGCCGCACTTTTCGCAGCGAAACTCCTTCTTCTCATGCATTTTATAATGACGTTTCTTCTCTTCGAAGGTAGAAAAAGTGATGTTGCATTTGCAGCAAGTGAATTTTTTCTGTTTTGTGTGTTTTTTCTTATGTCTCTGTTTGCTGAATGCCTTTCTACAGTCCGGCGCTGTCCATTGCTGCTTGGATGTGGACGGAATTTCTCCATCAAAAGATGAAGCAATGAAGTCATCTGAAAGCAACAAAATCTGAATCAGAAAAAGTCCATCTGCCATCAGTGGTTCAATCTGTATTTTATGAATCAACAAAAATACTTTTTGTATGCGAACAAAATAAAAAGATTTGTCACAGTAACTTAAACTGTGTTCCGAAGACGATACGAGGGTAACAGGGTTCATACAGAAACTGCTCAATTAAATTCTAGGACTTTTCAATCACTATTTTTTTTTTTTTCATTTTTAAGGACTTAAATCATTTAAATTCTAATAAATGAACTACTAAAACAAAATATAATTAAAATGTTAGCGTTCTTTCTGGAGGAAAAAAAGCAGTGATTGATATAGAGTTTAATTTGGCTATAGTTATTTTCAAATCCTGAATTAACAGTCAAAAAACTTTTATTATTATGTATTTAATGTTTATTTAATCATATAATAAGTTCTTATTAAAAACTAATCAAAAATAAAAAATATGTTGCATATAATTTCTTCACAGGAGAGACTTGGTGTTGTTTCCGAACTAAAGGAAATATCAGTATCTACCAAAATTATTTATAGAATATCGGCATCGGTAAAAATCCAATATTGTGCTTCCCTGGACCACAAAGCCAGCCATAAGTGTCAATTTTCCAAAATTTAGATTTATGTAAATCTTAATGGAGCATAATCTTCACTTAATATCCTAATGATTTTTGACATAAAAGGAAAACATATAATTTTGACCCATACAATGTATTTTTGACTTTCGTTACAAAAATATCCAATAAACTGTGTCCATCCACCAAGAAAGTGCTCCAGACGCACAAAAACACAGGTGTTGGGATTATGATGTTGGTCAGTGTATAATAATCTAATAATAATCTAACATAACAAAAATGTAGATCACGAGTTCAGAGTTATAACAATAAGCAATGAGTTCATTCACTATGGAAATTTTGTGTGGCCAGAGTTTTTGAGCTGATGCAGATGTAATTTAATGTAATAATAAATGCATAATTATTAAACTAAAATTACATTTAATTCTGTTAATTCAGTACATCTGGCCAAAAAAGGAAGAAACATACCTCCTGAAGGAACAAAGTCGTCATCATCATCATCATCATCATCCTCCTCCTCCTGATCTTCGTCATTCTGACCATCATCGTCATCATCATCATCATCATCATCATCCTGATCTTCATCATTCTTATTCTGATCATCATAATCATCTTCATCCTCATCTCCATTATTCTCCTCCTCATCTTCACTATTGTCCTCCTCCTCATCTCCATGATTGTCCTCCTCGTCACTGTGTTGTTGTTGCTCTGCTCTGCTCTCTATCAGGTTCCTGCAGTCCAGCAGTTTGACGGAGCACATCTTCAGCGGCGTCTGCAGCATCTGCTGTTCTCCAGCGTTACAGTCAGAGGTTTGATCAGTGGATTCATGATCCTGAGCGTCAGTATAACAGAGTAAAGTGAGGCTGAGCTCTGAGTCCTGTGTGTCTCTGGATCTCTGATCTCTGATGCTCCTCCCATCATTACCATCATCTGTATCATCATTACTCCAACCGTCATCCTGCTCTTCTTCATCACTGTGTTGTTCTTGCTCTGTGGTGGTTTCTTCTGCTCTGCTCTCTATCAGGTTCCTGCAGTCCAGCAGTTTGATGGAGCACATCTTCAGCGGCGTCTGCAGCATCTGCTGTTCTCCAGCGTTACAGTCAGAGGTTTGTGTGTCTCTGGATCTCTGATCTCTGATGCTCACATCATCCTCATCATCAATTCCAACATCTCTATCATCATCGATCCAATCCTGGTCCTCCTGCTCTTCCTCATCACTGTGTTGTTGTTGCTCTGCTCTGCTCTCTATCAGGTTCCTGCAGTTCAGCAGTTTGATGGAGCACATCTTCAGCGGCGTCTGATGTTCTCCAGCGTGACAGGTTTGATCAGCGGATTCATCCTGAGCTTCTGTCCCATCAGTCACACACACTGAAACCTCCTCCAGATCCTAACAAACACAATCACAGATAAATATATTTAAAAAAAACAACCTGTTAATATGAGCCTCATTACTCAGCAGGCATTTCTATCAGTAACGGCTGGTTGGAAATATTCTAGGTATATTAGTATTAGTTGTCTTATTTTGTTGCTGGCTTAATTGGAGAAGTGAGATGTAACAAAACTTTGCTTTGCTTTGAGCTGAAGATGAAATGAAGAGCTGTTCAAACCTCTCCTCTTTCTCTCAGTTTTTCCTCCAGTGACGCCACCTCTTTCTTCAGCTGACAGATTTCTGTGATGAAATCCTCAATATCCAGCATGGACAGATCAGTTCCTACTGATTTACAGCAGATCACATCCACCGGAGCTTTCATGGCCAACATCTGAACACAAACACGGCATTATAACTGAGACACATTTATAAATAACAGGCACCGATTTAAACCCAAAATTATTGAACAAGTGCTAAACTGACTTCCCAGACAACACAGTTATGTTGACCGGACCATATCCATTGTAGTATACATACATGTATGTGCCCTAACGACCAAACTGGCACATTGTGAGGACATATTGTCCTAACAACATTTCACTTCCACCTTTATTTTTAATAGACCTCACCTTTAGTCCTGTGCTCCAACCATTTCCTTGAAATACATGTAAAACTAGCAGAACTCATAAACCTTTCTCTTGTGCAAAATCATCTGAAATCTAATAGTAATCTAATTACAGGGGATTTATAGTGAATACACTCAATGCAATCCAATACAGAAACATTACATTCTAATAGAAAATAGACAAAAACCACAACGCATACAATCACAAATCAATTTTAATTCTACGCTCTACAAACAATAGGCCAAAGCATTTTAAACATGACACCCATTCTTCATCCATGCAAAGTGTTACCCAGTGATGGGCAAAGAAAACTGACCACATAAATTCACAGCGGTTTATTTTCATCATTGACTGACACGAACGGCATGCAGTCAAACAAACTAACTGTACTACGGTTAAGGTTCAAAGAAGAATAATGTATGGTTTATCGTGTTAAAATGTAAATTACTAACTTAATCGATGTTATGAGGCGGCCCGACCGTCATCAGCGGGAACCGACGCCAGAATATTACTTCCTACCCGGGCATTTCCGCCCCAGGTGTTTCAGTTTAACTCCACTATATAAAGAGACGGTTTAGAAACAATCGACGCAAAGTCTTGTCTTGCCAACAATTCTGAGCGTTGCCCTTGTGGATTATTTGGATTGCCTTTTGTCACTTACCTGGACTGCTTTTGATTCCTGTCTGTTGCCCTGAACACTGCCTGGATTTCAATCCGAATTGAGTCCCAGGACCTGAAACTTCTCATTGGGCCTGTACACGTTGAATCAAACCGGTTATTCACCATTCACTCACTAGACCACTCAATCATCCTGGGACTCCCCTGCCTCGAACAACACAATACAGTCATTTCCTGGACCGAACGTCAAATTTAGAAGTGGTCTTCTCACTGCAACAAACACTGCATCCAGGAGGTTCAAGTACGTCCAGCACCTGCCACAGTCAGTACGTCAGCCAGGACGTCAGTCAAGGAGGACCTGGATCATCCCCGCTAGAGTATTTGGGTCTCAATGAGACCTTCAGTAAAGAGCAAGCCACTCGTCTGCCCCCTCACCGACCATACGACTGCACCATTGACCTTCTTCCTGGAGCTACCCCTCCCAAGGGACGCATCTTCCAATTATCCGAATGCATAAGGACCTACATCAAGGAGGAGCTAGAAAAAGGGTTCATTCGTCCTTCAAACTCTTCCGCCTCGGCAGGATTCTTCTTTGTTAAGAAAAAGGATGGCAGTCTACGACCTTGCATCGACGATAGAGGTCTCAACGAAATAACGGTGAAATACAGAAATCCACTCCCTCTGTTACCCGCGGCCTTAAAGCAGCTTCGCAAGGCCCGTCACTTCACCAAGCTAGACCTAAGAACAACCTCGTCCTGGACTCTCGACGTCGGGGTCAGGTGCTCCAGTACCTCATTCACTGGGAAGGATACGGACCAGAGGAGAGATCCTGGGTCAACGCCCGGGGCATTCTAGATCCCACTCTCACTGAGACTTACCACGAGAGCATCCTGAAAGACCAGCCCCTGACGTCGCCGCTCTCGCTTCAGGAGCCGCTCGCAGGGGGAGGGGCTCTGTTATGAGGCGGCCCTCTGTGGCGCTGTCCGACCGTCATCAGCGGGAACCATCGCCAGAATATTAGTTTCTACCCGGACCCATTTTGCCCTCGCACCTCGGGCATTTCTGCCCCAGGTGTTTCGTTTAACTTCACTATATAAAGAGACGGTTTAGAAACGATCGACGCAAAGTCTTGTCTTGCCAACAATTCTGTGGATTATTTGGATTGCCTTTGGTTACTTACCTGGACTGTTTCTGATTCTCGCCTGTTGCCCTGACCACTGCCTGGATTTACCGATCACGAACCCTAGCCTGATACCCCGGACTCTCGCTTGAACCTGGTACTGTTTTGTCTAGTCTTCATTGTGTGTGTTTGCCGTGCCTTGAACCCAGCCTGTTTGACTACGAGTTTATATTGAGTCTGAGTCACAATAGAAAGCTATAAATGTTAATGTTAACAGTTAGGCTAACATTAACATTTAGGATATCTATTTTCATATTTTATTAAGTTCTTTGATAAGGTTACGTCATGTGACAAGTCACAAAAGCGCCGAGCTGCAACCGCTGCCAGCCACAAGCGCATCAAACGAGCGCACATTCAGCTAAACCAACATTTCCATGTGATAAATGAAAAAAAAATGTCAGTGGTTATTTAGCGTAGGCTATAAACTGTAGGTCTGCCCTATACAAATCTAAAATTAAAGAATTCTTTAGCCTAGATTACAAATGCTGCTTTGTAAATTTTTAAAATGTGTATCATTATCTTGTTATTAATATGACCTGAATTATCGTTCATATTCATAATGTTGTTGCCAGTTTACAGGGCGATGTTTCCAAGCACTTTCAGGCTGAAATAAAGGCTGTTTTCGTTTGAATTACAATGCCTATGTCTATTTAATGGCGGGGGTGATAATTTCATAAAAGCGGGAAAAATACCCGACCCGCGCATCACTGATATAAAATATTCATTCTTGATGAATTCAATTTATTTCCAATTCCACTGATCTATATATTTGAAGTAAATGTACTGAACATATACACCGTGTGGAGAGCATTCACTCAGTATCATTATCTAATTTATCTAAGATGGCTTTTAGATGTTTTTGCATCTGAACTCTTTATATACAGGTAGATGTTTCAGGAGTGTTCGTTTCATTTCAACATTGAGCCAGCCAGAGCAGGAATGTTATGAGATATTACACGCATATCAGATATTTAAACTAATTTCTCCCCAAACTTTAAGGCGCCTAGCATCGATAATTAACCATGTTAAGGTTAAAACTTGGTTACTGTGGTAAAACAATGGGAGATTTGTTATAGTCACTGTAATGAAGAATCACGGCAAATTGTCATAAGATTAGCGGACGAGAAGAAGCTTAACTCGAGCTCATTAAAAAGCAGAGGCAAAATATGAACAACAACAAGCACATGTACAACTTAAACATAATAATGCGTAATGTAAAACGGACTAAACACTTGCCTTCTGAGAGCGCCAGACTTCTCTTTCTTCAGTGGTTTTCTCGCGTGGACTACAGAAGAAAGTCACAGCGCCTCCTACAGTGCTGAAGAGACAAACCACCAACATTATTCAAATACTTTCTCTGATTAAAAATAACAAAATATTTCTGTTGCCAACGTATATGCTGTCATATCTTTACGAAATTAAAGAATGTAATGTTTAATCAATCAGCCGTTTTAGTGGGATGACAGTTAACTTTTGAATTACGCGAGTTCGCGGAAAGAGCGCGGATACCAGAGGAGCACAGTATAGAAAAGTGTGTGTGTGTGTGTGTGTGTGTGTGTGTACACAGCGGTTTTTCATTCGTTAATCGACAGATGCATATTTAACAGTGATAAGGCAGATTTCTTTAACAGCATGCCTATAGTGATCCGACGCTCCAGACTAAATCCTGAGCTTCTGTCCCATCAGTCACACCAAAGTCTCTATACCAATGAAATCTGACAACAAATGTGTAAGAAATGTTGTTTCTTTTGCTCACGTAGCGTTATAAAAACCTTATTTCTCAGGTAAGATCAGTGCGCATGCGCGTGGCTCGGGACGCTACATGTTTCTATAGCAACCGAAACCTCTAACGGAAGATGTGACTTTATTCGTGTCTATTTAGCATATTTTGGTATTTGAGATGCTGATAGTTGGTTTGTCTCATGAGCGACATGAACGCAAATACAGCATGATAATAAAAGACGTATTTATATGATTGAACTAACTTCAAGAGAATAATGTTTTAAGAATATTTCTTAATTGTGACATTAAATAATGTTTAGTTTTATTACCCAGCCAGCCTTAAGCATGTTAAGAGCTGGTTACAGCAGTACAACCATGGTTAATTCTCATAGCACAGATGTTAAACGAGGAAAATTACAAACAACAGCAAGCACACAGCTAAAACACCTACACCAAAGAGTTTAGAATAGTATAGGGCTTCGATACTCTTCGTCTTCTTCTTTTTCTACTGGTCTGGACACCAGCTCGATTGACTGCAAAAATAAACACCTTTAATTGGATTTCCACAACTAATCCATTACAAATGTTTACTAAAATGAATAAAGACATGTAATAGAATACAAATCAATAAATAGTCAGACTTACATGTGTTTTTCCATTTTGATATTTTTATATGGACATTTTCTGGTCCTCAATAGTTAAAGGAGTAGTTAAAAGATGCTGCTGATGTAAATCTTGTGTAAATCTGCACATGTTTCTGTGATGGATAGAGGTAGGGTTAGTTCATGGAAAATATTATATAAAATCAGTGGAGTTCGGGCCTTCACTATAGCTGAGAAACATGAACTTGCGTGTGTTTCTCGTGATCACCATGAGATGGCAATATTGACAGCCATACAAACCAACACATCCAGCTGAACATGGAAAGACACAGCTGTGTCAAATTAAAATGATTTATAAACAAAAGCATCTAAACATTGGCCAGTGTCATCAGCTCAATCTGTTCGGGTGGAGAATTTATTGAACTGGTTATTTAGAGCAAGCATCTCAATAATTCACTGACGCGTGAGAAATGAGCTTCAGTAGACTAGTTGTCTCATAAGGTTTCCGCTGGGGTCAGAGTAATAACGTTAATGTCTGGTCCCTTCCTGCCCAAAGGTCATGTCAGCTTCATCTCTGTCTCTACTCCTCCTCCGATGTGAGTTTCTCCGTCTCTCAGCGCTTGCTGCTGAAACGTGCATTCATTTGCTCACGGCACATCATGAAAATATTTGCATTGATTATGTGTTTTTTCCCTCTCTCGAAGACACACACAGACGCATTGAATCTGTTAACCGGCGAAAGGAAACATCTGCTCATCTGCAATCC
This sequence comes from Enteromius trimaculatus, assembly GCA_032361065.1. Taxonomy (NCBI): domain Eukaryota; kingdom Metazoa; phylum Chordata; class Actinopteri; order Cypriniformes; family Cyprinidae; genus Enteromius; species Enteromius trimaculatus. Next base: position 19,959,600 of record JAUMHP010000040.1, read on the forward strand.
CACCCCCTCACTTCAGCAAGACAAATAGACGACTGCAGGGTGGGCCGAGCGCTTAACTTGTATTCTCTCGGAGACTTTTCGCTTTTAGTAACGAAAATATTTGCTGCATTAGTCTATTAAGAAGCACTTTTTCTGCTCACACACACTCATGTTTAACACTAAACAAGGACATGTCACTAGTTTTAGTGATATATAAATCTAATTTACACTGACCCGAATCCTGCTGGACATTCTGAGCACACAAAATCTCTTCTGCTTACCAAGGCGTCATTTATTTAATAAAAAATACAGTAGCAAGTTAAAATAGCAGTTCTCAGCATCATTACTCCCGCCTTCAGTGTCACACAATCCTTCAGAAATCATGTTGATTGGCTGAGTATGGTCATGGCACAGAAACTGTGATACATTGTATTTTCCAGGGTTCTTTGATGTCTAGAAAGTTCCATGGAATAGCATTTATTAGTAACATTCTATCTTCTGTACTGTTATTTTTGATCAATTGAATGTGTTTTTTCCTCATAAAGTGTTCATTCAATCCAGGGGGAAAAAATACCCTAAACGTTTAGCCTGTAGTAGCCCATGTTCACGTCGGAGGGCATGAGAGGAAGTGGAACTATTATATGCTTATTTCTCAATGTGTCTGAGCAGGAAGTGACCGGCGGTGTGATTTAAGAGAGTTTCCTATAGGAACAGGTGGAGTGAGAGCGGGTTCTGCCTGGAACAAACCGATAATCACATGATAAACATACAAAAAAGCACTCACAAACTGTCACATCTGTTTAACGCATTTAGGATCAGGAATCTGAAAAGGCAGGAAGGTAAAAGCTGTATGATGCTCGTGAATATTTAATGAGGCAAAACTGTTTACAATTGTTGCGTGGTGCTAAGCAAACCCTTTGTAACAATGTTTCACACCGCACTGCACTGAATTCTCTGTAGCAATGTTGGCGCTGTGTCACATGATTGATCAACTGTGCGTTACCATGGTTACTGTTAAGAGAGGAAGTGAAGGTGGCACTTTGATGCGTCATTCATACGCTTTTCAAGAACCCACACACATAAGAGCATTTCGAGCTGCAAGCATCAATAGGAACAAACTCTTATGTAAACAGACAGCATAAACAGTAATGGAAAGTTCATCCCAAACCTCAGCAACTTTAATCGACACAAAACACCGTGTGGAACGAGCTGTAGTGTTTCCAAACCACGAGTCATGTGGTATTTTGTGTGTATTTGTGTGTGTGAAGAGTAACGTCATCAGTCACTGTGTGAACATTAGCAAAACCGTTACAGAAGAATCACTTGATCCGAGCAGCTTCTCTTCTCTGGGGAAGAGTCACATACAGATGCTGAACACACTCATGTGAGAGAAACAGAAGCGAAACAGACGCATGTTTCAGGGTCACATCACAATGGCACAAGCACATTTAGTTCACCTCTAACAGAAGAGTCTGAGTGAACGGACATCTCACTATAACCCGGCCATTACCTGTAGTCAGGTGGATGTTGTTCTCCTGTGTTTTCTGCCTAAAAAGGCTTTGAGGTGGAATAAAGAGAGTTTCGTTTGATTTTGACTCAATACAGAAGAATTCTTTTACAAATATGACTCTTTTTTTGTTGTTTAAAGGCAGAAATGTTGCTCTGTTTGTGGTTTTGATCAGATTATGTGATGTCTGATGCCAGTTTCTTCAGAAAGTGTAAGGAAATGAGACACTTCTTGTCCTAGCTGTGTGACAGTGGTGCCATGAGCAGCTTTAAACCTCCTCAGCACAAAACTCAGCTGACCCATGATTCTCTGCCCGAAAATATATAGTGTTAGTGAAGTCAGAAGAGAACTGAAATCACGTCTTTCTTCAAGTTTTCACATGACCGAGTGCACTGTCAAACCAAGCTAATGTGTTCTTTGTTTTGTACTTATTAAGTTACTTCTGAAGGTTCTTTGAACAAATAGTAACAACAAAAGTAGCACCCCAGTAACTAATGCATTTCAGAAAAACATAAACGTATTTTTCCTCAATGAGATATTCATGTTTTCTGGGAATGTCCTAATAATATAGTGATGTATACCGATGAGTGGCTTTGAGGATATTTGATGTGCCATTGCTAGTTTGAAAGGATCTAGACAATGTTTGTGATGATGGGTTGGTTCAGAGGTCAAAGGTCACGTTAGGAGCTAGACCTAGAGCTAGATCAGTCACCTGATAAAAAACAATGATATAATGTTCAAAGGTGCTCATATTCTCACTTTGACTTGTCAGTATCAGGAAGTACTACTAAATATCCTGTGTCTCTGCACTTATTTGAGTCCATCAGAGTGAAACACAAAGGGGCGAGGAGTTTCTAGAACACAGATACAACTGGAAAACAAGCAAAGCATAAGTGTAACAGACATGGAAAGTAATGTTAATTTTATATATAGAATTACACAAGTTATTTGTTCCCAGTATATACCTAACATGCCAGTCTGTGTGTGTGTGTGTGTGTGTGTGTGCACCTTCCTCTTCAAATTTCTGACACCAGCATTAATTTCCTGTCTTTGTACCTTCTTTCCGCATTGTCTTTATATAAGAGAGCTGGGTTCATAAGAAGAAGAGTTCACAAGCTCACCACAGATACGATGTTTCCTAACACACAGCTGAAGTTGACACTTTGTGCTTGTGGTGAGTAGATGTTTTGTTTTTGTGTGAATAGTGAATTTTATGAGGCGCCGTGTAGGATTTAAATCAAACTTCGTTTATCAATACATATAAACCACGCGCATATACACCTATAAATTACTCGCATATACATGTATACTACTGGATGCATACATGCGCACCCTAATATGAAATCCACACCAATACATCTTATTTTTTTAATTAATGCATAAACACTCGTGAATAA
>JAUMHP010000040.1:19980332-20006598 GCA_032361065.1 Enteromius trimaculatus
CACTTATGAGCTCAACTCTAAAGTGGTGACGGCCGTCGTCAGTAACACAGAAACCAAACAGCTGTCAGAGCCGGTGATGCTCATCTTTACACACATCGAGGTGAAGATACTGACATATCAGCACAAGATCTCACTGCAGAACGTTACTATTAATGGTTTAACAGTATCAAACTATCAGGAAAATATGTACTTCCAGTCTGAAAATCCAGTTTAAGCTGGATTCTAACTGGTTGAGCTGGTTTGTTGCTGGTAGACACTCAGTATTATTTAGTGCTACTGACATATTAAGGTTTTGAAGTGCCCCTATTATGGGTTAAAACATCAGGCTACTCTACATTTGCAACTAGCTGGAAAAAAATAAGTTTAAGTGTTTATATTTTAAGTAACTAAAATGTTTATTCATGATTTTAGTTTGTTACTTTTAACAACCCTAATAGCGAGCTTCTTAAACCAGTAGGAAACCATCTGCCGTTACTAATCTTTTCATGCAGGTATTCATGTGTGCCTGATTTTCTAAACTTTTTCTTACTTTTTTAGGAGAGGGTGGAGTCTGGGGGCTTGGCTCATTTCTGTGTGTACTGGAAGGAGGGGGTGTGGTCTAAGGAGGGCTGTGAGGGGGCGTGGTCTAACAGCACTCATACAGTGTGTTACTGGTCTCACTTCAGTAGTTTTGCTGTGCTCATGGCTCTCTATCCTGTCCAGGTACATGCAAAACTGAGATTTCATATTTTTCATTTGGAATTTAGATTAAATTAAATTAGATTATTTTCACTTTCTCTCCTCCAGGATTCATTTGAGTTGGTGTTGATCACACGAGTGGGTTTAGTTCTGTCTCTGGTCTGTTTGTTTCTCTGTATCCTGACATTCCTGTTCTGTCGCTCCATCCAAGGAACCCGAAACACCATCCATCTTCATCTGAGCATCTGTCTCTTCATTGCAGACCTCGTCTTCCTCTGCGGGATTTCCAGTACTCACAATGAGGTGTGTTTGAATGAGAAAAGTATTTAGGCACTATTTTGTTAAATATCAAAACATGGATCATTGATTACCAAGAAAGATGAATTTGTAATGCCAAATCAATCCCACTAGGAATTAGCATTACTGTTTTCTGATTTTTCTGCCTAAATGACTGAATTTTCTGTGGCTTTGTTTGCGGGAAAGCCCATAAACAATCATGATGGACCTATGTAATTAGTGTTAGTGACAGTAAGATTTCAATTACCTGTAAATACTATGTACATATTGACTGAAATTGTGGTTCTGTGTCCCCCATATAGAATAGAAATAGAACAGAATAGAAATACTCATAATTCTGCTTTGCTGAAACAACAGAATTGTGTTATACATATTGGGGTTGCTCCACAAACTGAAACAAGAGTACAGGAGAGTGGTACTGTAGGTGAATCAGGGTAGGGAAAGTCAGGCCACTTCAATGAGGTGGACATCGATAAGGAAACACGGGCTGTGTAGGGGACCAAGATGAAGCCAGTAGTGCAGATAACTAGTGCAAAGCCAGGTGGCTAGGGTGGAGTCAAAGACCACCAAAGAAGGTAGAATGGATGAAGCAGGAGACCACCACAGCAGAAGAGTAGGAAACTAATATGGTGGAGCAGATGGAGCAGATGGTGAAAGAAAGCACAAGAAAAGAGAAGACCACAAGGGTGCATCAGAGAGAGCAGGAGAGACCACCAGGGCAGGACGGATGGAGTAGGAGCCCTCCAGGGTGGAGCAGACAGAGAAGAAGACTACAAAGACAGAGCAGATGGAGCAGGAAACCTCTAGGTCAAAAAAGAGAACACCAGAACAGAGCAGACCACCAGAGCAGAGCAGGAGATCAACAGGGTGGAGCAGGTGGAGCAGGAGGCCATCAGGATGGAGCAGATGGAGAAGAAACTACCAGGTTAGAGCAGATGGTTATATATAGAAGAGGAGGAGACCACTAGAAGGAAACCACCAAGACAGGACAGATAGAGTAGGAGCCCACCAGGGTGGAGCAGATGGAGCAGGAAGCCTCTTGGGCAGATGAAGAAAATGCCAGGGTAGGACAGATGGAGCAAGAGATCACCAGGGTGGAGCAGATGAAGCAGGAGACCTCTAGGACAGACCAGATTGAACAGTAGGCCACCACAGTAGATTTGTAGACCATCTTATGGAGCAGAATGCTGGAGCAAGAGTCTGGAGAGTACCGCGAAGGCTTTACTGGCCGTTCAAAGAATGCCTCTAAGGTCATAACAGGGAATATTGACAGATGGCTTCCTTGGCCACTGGATAATGAGAGGATTTACAATGATTGGCTACAATGATTATTGCTTCATGCTCTTCATAAGCGGTACAGATATTCATGTGGGAGCCTTTAAAAGCTGCATCTTTCGTTCATCTGACACGTGTTTGTCTCTCAGGTGGGGTGTGGGATTGTGGCCGGTCTGCTTCATTTCTTCTTCTTGTCTGCGTTCTGCTGGATGCTGCTGGAGGGGGTTCAGCTCTACAGGATGGTTGTGCTGGTGTTTTACACCACATTAAAACATCTCTACATGTATTTGGTGGGATACGGAGTCCCACTCGTCATCGTCATCATCTCTGCCATCGTCTTCCCAACGGGATATGGCACCGATAGACAGTGAGTGTCTGGAATTAGTAAAATATGTTTATATATGAAAAAAATGTATGATCGGAATATTGCCTAATAATCATCCACACAACACACTGTATATGATATAGAGTAAATAATAAAGACTGTGATGTGCAAACAAATAATTCAAATCAGGGCTCACAGGTGTGATATAAACTAGTCTCTAGAATTCTTGTCTGATTAACAAATGTTTTCAAAGGAACTATGCTCTAGTCTTTCATGTGTTTTTGTAGTCATGTGGTTAATTTGTCATTCTTACGTGTGTTGCAGCTGCTGGCTCTCTCTCGATCGCTACTTTATCTTAAGTTTCTTCGCTCCCGTCTGCGTCGTTGTGGTCATCAATGGGTTGGTTTTTATCATCACCGTGTGGAAGCTGGCAAAAAAGTTCTCCAGCCTCAATCCAGACCTCTCTAAACTCAAACAGATCAGGCGTGTGATCTTGATCATCTATTGATCTCAAAATAGACTAAATCGTTCTTGATTTTCATTCTGTCAGTGGTTTTGATGAATTATATCTGGTGTGTAGGAGTTTCACGGTGACCGCCGTGGCTCAGCTGTGTGTTCTCGGAGGAACCTGGATCTTCGGCTTCTTCCTCTTCCAGGAGAATGGGACTGAAGTCATGTTGTACCTCTTCGTCATCCTCAACACTCTCCAGGGGGCGCTCATCTTCATCATGCACTGCCTGCTGTCCAAACCGGTACTTACACATGAAACATAATCTCAGACAATCCATGGAGAGTGTACTCACACACTGAATTTTTTTAAAAACTATTTTTAATATTAAATTAGAAAAATAGACATTTTATTGCAGCAACTGTTATATTTATTTTTAAAAATTAAATAGTGTTATATTATATATCGGCTTCCTAGGATATCAGTATCAGCATCAGTCATCTAAACCTCATCGCTCAAATACTATTCTGAATGCATGCAACTGGAGTTGGCAAGAAAATGTAATTTATTATTGAGTCAAATATAATTTATTTTGTTTGTCGCCCCCTTCAGGTCAGGACGGATTATTACAGTCTGTTTGTCCGAATGTGTCCACATAAAAAGAAAGCCGACCGCAGAACCAGTACCAGTACCAGTCAGACCAGCAGCAGCCGGGTATGTTAATGTGTGTGTTTAAGTGTTTGGAAGATGTGTGGGTTCAGTTTCTTTATTCTTTTCTTGATTTTGACAGAAACCTCTAAAGAGCGACGGCAGCACAGCAGAGTCACAGATCTAAAGCACTTTTCATGTGCAACACTAGCCACTTAAAGACTTTTCACAAGATTTAATTCAACAGGACAGCATTCACCGCATCATCTGATAAATACTGCAGACGCTTACTGGAGACAGAAATATAGGGCTGGATTCCACTCTCTGAATCCAGTATTTAGGTTTCTTCTGTTATGGACTTTCCTTTGCTTGTGAGTGTAGAGTTTTAATTTTAAGATTATGCAGAAGAAAACATTGTTTTATGGTGAATGTTGTCTGTATTGTGTCGAGGGAGAGCAGTTTGATTATGTTATTCTTTAAAAGCCAGGCCATAACCATATCAAAACATCCTGATTTTTAGCTCATGAGTATTTTTGACCTATATCTCTCATTTCTACCTCCATTATTTTCAATTCAATTTAATTTGTAATATAATCTGTCCTCTGTGGGGTTGGCATCATCTCTTCTTAAGTGTTCTGGATCCAGACTGGGGCTTGTGAATTATACAGGAATGTTATGACTGTATCGACTAAAAGTGAATTGTCTGTTGATGTTATATTACATTGAAAAAATATTACTTTTACATGCAATTTTCTATATGCATACAAAAATAAAAAGAAGCATATTAATATTACGTATTAATTGTTTCATCTTAAAAAATGTGAATATAATTATTGTTCAACTGTGTAGCCTATATTTGTTCTCTCTGTACTTATAGCCTGTATTAATACATATATTAGCATGGAGAGGAAAAAATGAGGTGCAGACAGTGCTGGAAAATGGATGTGTTGAGTCCCACAGAGCAGGAGCTGACACACGAGGAAAGCTTGTGGACAGAGCAAAATAAACATTTCATAACAGCATCTTAACAAGAAATGAGATGGAGAAAGAGCTCTGAGGAGGTGAGAAGACTATAGGCTAATTAAGCCGTTTTACTATATTTTATATTATAAAAATCACACGTTTCCTAATACTAAAAATAAGGTTTCAATCTCATAGCAGTCCTAGCCGTGTGAAAGAACAGATTATTCTGTGTTTTGCCTCCCTCTTCAGGTGTGAGAGAGTATTGCGAGAATATGAGCGAAGAAATGAGTCCAGTAGCAGTCAGGTGAGTCGATCAGAAGATCCGAGAGTCAGCAGTAATGAACTGAGATCTACTATTCTGTATACCTGTCTGCATATTATATGGGCGATTCTATAGCCTAATTGCGGGTACATTTGGTGTCTGAAGTCATTATTGCTTCTGCTGTTTTCAATGGTTATATATATATATATATATATAGGCTATTTTCATTTATTTATTATTATTCTTTGCTAATTGTTATAGATTACTAGATGTTATACAGTCCATATTAATTGTATTTTAAAAGCCCTAGTAAGTTACTTAATTAATTATTCAAACAAAAATTAATTATATGTATAGCCTATATATAGAGGAAATGTCAACTCTGCTACCAAACCATGCTTTGCCTTTAAATATGTGTAATTATCTCTCACATCTCTCTTGGTTTTAACATCAAGAGTTATTGTGTAGAGCGTCAACTCTGTTACCACAATATCAAAAGGAAAACACAATTTATCACTGCTCTCACAGTGTTATTAAAAAGCTCTTTTAGTCATGTTTTCATTTGTCATGTGTTCTTACGCCAGTAGGTGGTGTTTTAGGTAAAAAATAAAATAAAACTGTTAATTCTGTTTCACTGTTGTCAGCACTGTTACTCTACCTGACAGAGTTGTCGAACAACAAACGTACTGCGATTTTGAAACATATATTATTATTATATTATTATAATTTAAATGATGATAATTTAATAAATTTGTACCTTTTCAGATTAACTAGTTTGAAGTAGACTGTAACTATAAGAATTTATCCTACACATTTGAGGGCCGATTGGTTAAAAAATATGTCGCAATGATGCAGATTTACTCAGAGCTATACAAGCTGTCACTCGTTTCAAACAAAAACGAGTAACGATAAACGATAATTATGTTGAAAGATCAAGCGTCACAGTCAATAAAACGTCTTGCGAAATTAGTCACTTCGTCGTGTCTTGTTGACTGAATCATCGTCACAGTCCCTAGCTTCTCGGAGGCTCGAGTTCTGACAGGACCCCAGAACAAGCCAGTTCAGACACGCGTGACTGACAGCTGCGTCCTCCAATCAGAACGGGGCGCGTCAGTGTGTCCTCCAATCAGAGCGGAGCGCTGGGTGCGGAGGCGGGGCTTCCCCACCGAAGTTCTCGCACTGCGAGTCAAGTGAGAGTTCGCGAGTATCAATAAATCGCTATTTGTCATCTTCCTCCAGAATCTATCGCTTACACACATTTGTCAGTAAGCTGTCGTCAGATCTGCGCTCGTGCAGCTTCCAGTGTTTCTCTGGGATCATTTCTGTCGGAGGACTGAACAGCCGTCAGAACTAAAGGGGCTCCGCGCAGGCAAGTGTTTCATCAGACCTGTTATCATCGAATTTTCGTCTTTATACTATATGCACACATATAACGCTAGTTTAAATTAATTTAAATATATCCTGTTGAAGTTTTTTGATTCTATGATAAACGTTTTATTTTAAAAATCAATTAACATTAAATAATAAATAAAAATAGATCAACACTTCTTAAGTGCATTTTTGTAAACGCTAATGTCTTTTTGTGAGCTCCTACCCTGACCTTTTTACTTAATAATTTCTCTATTATAAATACAGAATGTGCGAAAAATGTTCACTTTTATTATTAACAGTTTTTTTTACATGGAAGCACTATAATGAATAGCTATATATAAAACATTGTTGTCAGTACATCACACAAAACATTTTAGAAATGTAAATGTAAGCTTAAAGGTCTGAAATGTCATTCACGGATTTTTGGCCTTCACTGACAGGATGAGAGCTGGAGACGGGTTTCGTGCCCCGGTAGCGGTCATCTCAGCTGGGATACTGAGTGTCCTGGGCCTCTCGTGGTTCTGGAGTTTGCTGGCTCTTCTGGGAGTTTATTTATGTTCTGGAGGATGGAGGTTTCTCTATGTGGCTGCGTTCACCTTCAAGAGAGACATTGTGTGAGTATAACCCACTTTCTCTCAGTTTATTCAGTAAAGTATGAAGTCAAATGGACATATCTACAATTAAAATATTAAAAACAGAACCCCTCATATAACACATGTGAGCCTGGACCACAAAAACAGTCGTAAATGTCAATTTCTATTAAATTTGAGATTTATACATCATCTGAATCTGGGGGTTAAAAAAAACTCTCAGAAAATCACCTTTAAATTGATCAAGATGAAGTTCATAGCAATGCATATTATTAATCAGAAATAAAGTTTTAGTATATTCATGGTAGGAAATGTACAAAATATCTTCATGGAACGAGATCTTTACTTAATATCCTAATGATTTTTCGCTTTAAAGAAAAATGTATAATTTTGACCCATACAATGTATTTTTGGCTTGTGCTACAAATATATAAGACTGCTTTTGGTTTGGTTCTGTCCGTGCTCCAGAGGTCTGCAGGTGCTGCTGCGAGTCAAGTTCTTCATGCATCGCTTCATACACACACGCAGCACCATCCCGTCCATATTCGCCCAGCGGGTGGCGCTTCACCCGGACAAAGCGGCTCTGGTGGATGAGTCGACGGGTGAGGTGTGGAGCTTCTCGGAGCTGGACCGGCGCTCGAACGCTGTGGCGCAGTGGGCCTCGGCGCAGGGCTGGAGCTCAGGGGACGTGGTGGCCATCTTCATGGAGAGCAGGCCGCTCATGGTGGCGCTCTGGCTCGGACTGGCCAAAGTGGGCGTGGAGCCGGCGCTCATCAACTTCAACCTGCGACGCCATTCGCTGATGCACTGCGTGGGCGTGTCCGGAGCGAGAGGGATGGTGTTCGGGGCGGAGCTTCTGGACGGTGAGACATGAGGGCCTCTGGAGATATTTAAAGAGAATGTCTGACAGACATTAACAAAACAAAATAAAGATTTTGTGAATGCAAGGGTTAAAAAATAAGAAACCTGTTGTTATTATTATTATATAATTGCAATAATCAATAATGTGTGATCTGATCACTGATGTGTGTGTGTGTGTGTGTGTGCAGCGGTGCTGGAGGTGAAGGAGTCTCTCGGCTCTCTCTCTCTCTTCTGTACCGGCTCGGCTCCGGCTGACTCGTTGGATTCGCTGTCGGCTCTGGATCTGGATGATCTCCTGTCTTCGTCTCCTGACACGCCGCCTGCTGTCACACACAACAAGGGCTTCAACGGTCTGTGTGTGTGTGTGTGTGTGTGTGTGTGAGAGTGTTTATGGATGAGGTGCTGCATATTTGTGAGTGTGAGAGTTTATTTCACTGCAGGAAAATGTCTGCACATGTCTTCAGGTGCACTAGATGTTGTAATCATCAGCTCACCTTTCACAGCAAAAACAACTTTGGTCTAAAGTAGACAAACCTTTTTGGCTCTTTATTTACCTTTGTAAAAAATTATTATTATTATTATTATTAATTACATAATGAATAAAATACAGCATATTTTCCCTTTCCTCACTGTAGCACTTTTACTTATGTGATTTTGTAATTCTTATATACGTATATATATATATATATATTAATCAGATCTCAAATTTATTTAAATAGCACCTTTAGTGCATTACAAAAATAAATATAAATTTTTTTATTAAAACATAAACATAAACATCAATTATTATTGTTATTATTATTGTTATTTAGAATATTATGTAATATTAATATCATTTAAACATTGATTTCCATCAGGTTTCCATTATATTTCATAATATCGTTATATTGTTTAAAATCTGAATAAAAAGTGAATATTACCACAATAAATTAATACTTCTGTAATAATTATTTTATTGTATTTTGTGACATTTTTCTTATATATTATGACAATTATGTATTATGTAAACATATTAAATGGTTTTGCTGTCCTGGGTATAGGGTTAGGGTTAGGGTATATCTTATGTTTACATGATTTAAATTAACATTAATAATCACACATTAATATGGTGAATAAACACTGTAAAATACTTCATATATGCATTTAAAGTAACTCTTTTTTTTCAAAATACATAAAGTAAAATATGTTAAATAAACTTAACTAAAAGTAATGATTTCACAGCTACAAACCGTAAAAACAGGCTACATTTTCTAAATGCTCGGTCTACTTCTTGTTTCTTGTGAGTGTGGGGTGAGCCGGACGTGTTTTTGGCAGGTTGTGTGAGATTCACCCCTTTACAAAGAGAGAGAGAGAGAGAGAGGGGCAGTGGTATTATGTGTTTTCAGTGAGCGGGCGAGCGAGTGTTAATGTGGGGAAAAGGTTACATACCAGCCAAGAGCAGCGCCTGAAAGAGAGAGAGAGAGAGAGAGACTGAAAGAAAGAAAGAAAGAAAGTCTGAGCTACAAAAGCATATTGTGTGGGAAAAACACGATACAGGGAGAAAGAGAGAAAAAACAGATCCGGTCCCTGAGGAGCCGCACAGAACCAGGATCAGGAGACAGAAGAGAAAGACAGCAGTATCAGGCACGAACGAGGCCTTGGAAATGTGTCAGAGGGTGAGCGCTCATTGGTTAATACACCTCTGACCCAGTCAGCTGTCCCAGTCCCGTACGTGTGTGTGTTTCAGTCGTCTCCAGACGCGGGTCAGATCTGACACAGCCTCTCTCAGGGACACCCAGCAGTGTCTTCAGATACAAACACCAGTCACACAGTGTACTCCTGACCTTTCACCCATAATGCATCTGTGCTTCACGTCCTTCTTTACACAGCCTGTGTCGTGAGTGATGAGCGTGACGTGTGTAGAGTAAGAATTTACTGCAGGGTAACTTTACACATTTTCTTTTTTGGGAAAATTTGGTAGAAGTTTTAAAGAATAAAATCATTTAAGATTTCCTACAAACTACCAAATTCTTCTGGCAGATGTACAAAGACAAATAATTAGTGTATTATAGCAGTTAATTACCAGAAACGTTAAGGTTCTGTATTTTATGATGATGTTTAGGATAGATAATAAGTATATAAGTACAATAAAACCCCAAAATAAAGTTTGGCCAGGGTGCTCTTTTTCATCAAAATAATGTCTTGAAATCAATAATCACAGTATGTGTGACGTGTGACGTGTGTGTTTCTGGTCTCAGACAGGTTATTTTACATCTACACCTCAGGAACAACAGGTTTACCTAAAGCTGCTATCATAGTTCACAGCAGGTTTGTGCAACACTGCTCTTAAAATACCACGCAGACATCATGTGTGCGTCTGTTTGACTGCGTGTGTGTGTGTGTGTGTGCGCTGTGTAAACAGGTACTATCGCATCGCTGCGTTTGGATATTACTCCTTCAGTCTGCGGCCAGATGATGTTGTTTACTGCTGCCTGCCGCTCTATCACTCCGCAGGTATGTTTGCAGAACACAAACATCACTTTCTGTCCTTCACTCGTTCTGTTCCGCTGAGAGATTACCTCAGCACTACCTCAAAGCACCCTTCATTCTACTGATATCAACAAGTTCGGCAAATCGTTGATTAACTTGACAAATTGGACCATATTTAGTAGTTTTCAAATTTACTAGCATCGTCTGATAACCTGACCAGTGGAATAGTTCACCTAGTAATATAATCTAGTTACAGCCTTGTTATAACATTTTATAAGATAAGGGTTCATTTCAGTTCATGGCTTTGAATAAATGCTATACAGTATAAATAAATTACAGCATTTTATCATCACATATTAACACTAACTAAAAAAAGATGACCAGCAGTTCGTGGACCCTATTCACCATTATTGTGTACAAAACAACATAAAGCCATGTTTTTTTTTGGATTTCTTTTTAGCACTCCATAAATCAGATCAATAGAGAGAAAACAAACACATTTTTCACCGTGTTTTTAGGAAAGTTGTATAAATCTGTGTAAATGATATATGAGCAAACCCCTCAGTAAAACCCTTCAGAATATAGTTAGGAATAAAACCTTTTACGTTTAGGGTATGTAAGTGTTGCTGAAGTGGAGAAAACCATGATGTTGGGTAGTAAAATACTGTATAACTGACATATAGACAAACACCTCAGGAAAAATCTTTAAGATATAGAAAGGAATAAATCGGTTAAATTTGGTGTAATAATGTGCTGCTGATGTGGAAATAAAACCTTTTAAAGCTATGTATAGTAATTGTAATTATTATATTATATGCTCTTAAGCTCTGAATCTCTGCAGGTTCTTGAAGGAACACATTAAATGATGAAACTGAATGTGTAGTCCAGCAGCCAATCACGTCTCTTCTCTCGGTGTTTCCCAGGTAACATTGTGGGCGTGGGTCAGTGTCTGCTGCACGGTCTGACGGTGGTGATCCGCAGGAAGTTCTCAGCCAGCCGTTTCTGGGACGACTGCATCAAGTACAACTGCACGGTGATGACCCCTGACCTCAGCCATTAGACATCCTAGTATTCACACACTGGATGGCAGTACATTAAAAAGAAGGATAGAACACTCTACATATATTTTGTTGAAGGCTGTATTTTGGTGCAAATTCATTTGTCAGTGTTCAGGTTAAAAGGTGAATAGTAATACACTGTACCATGAAAACCAAAACAAGTTTTGTTCTGTGAATAATTGGCTGAACAAATATAGCACTACATGCTATTGAAACATTTAGTTTGATTTCAAGATTTTGTTGTTTTCTTTTGTGGGATAGTCACTTTTGCATTAGATGTGTAGTATAAAACATAATTACAAATTATAAAAAAAAACAATTCTAAAAATATAATTAATATCAGTTATAACAGCATTACCAGATGATATTTCACGAGTTAGCGCTTCCTCATTGATAATAATAATAGCATGTTTGGCATGCTGTCGGGGGCGAGCCGGCGGACCCCGGGCCCTAGCAGCGAGAACCCTAACGAGGGCGTAGCTCGGAGTCTGGCTCCAGCCCTGCGTGATAATCTGGTGCCAGCGCTGTCTAATAATCATACGCACTTCCTCACGAAAGTAGTTTGCAGCTTCATTTATACGGTGAATATTTCTGCACCGGTGTCAGCGGGTTGATTGTTGATGGTAAGTGTTTGAGTTAGGTTTGTGTGTGTGTGTTTGCAGGTGGTCCAGTACATCGGTGAAATCTGTCGATATCTGTTATCTCAGCCGGCCCGTCCGTCCGAGTCTCGTCACCAGGTGCGTGTTGCCATGGGCAACGGTCTCCGGCCCAATGTGTGGGAAGCGTTTATGAAACGCTTCAATATCAAACGCATCGGCGAGTTTTACGGAGCCACCGAGTGCAACTGCAGCCTCGCCAACATGGACAACAAGGTGTGAGCGGTTGCTGACCTCACGAGATCATCAGAGGTATTCTGTGTGATTTACTGACGCGTCGTGCTTCTCTGGCCAGGTGGGGTCATGCGGCTTCAACAGTGTGATCCTGCCCAGCATTTACCCCATCAGACTGCTGAGAGCAGACGAGGACACCATGGAGTTAATACGGGACAGTCGAGGTCTGTGTGTCCCCTGCAAACCCGGTGAGAAACACACACGCACATACAGCAGATGTGGGATGTAACATCTATAAAAATAAAATAATAATAAATTGTATAAAATATTAACATTAGATTGTGTGATTTAATGACAGATCTGTCACCTGCTGACCAAAGCTGCATTTATTTGAACAAAAATAGAGTAAAAACTTTTGTGAAGAGTGGGTTTATTTCAAACGCCTCCCAAATGTTTACACAAAGAAAGAAGGCGGAGCTGTTATTCTGGCTGTAGTGTTGCTGCAGGCGCCATGTTCTGGAGACGCTGTGTGTTTCTCTATCTGTTAAACTGTATTTTATTCAAAACTGAATGTTCAGCATCATTACTCCAGTGTCCAGTGTCACACGATCCTTCAAAACCCTTATAAATTGTAAAATGCCGATTTGGTGGTCAAGAAACATTTCTGACTACTATAAACCTTACTGTCACAACGTAATCCATTTTTGATTAATACTTTTGATTAAGTATTAATTCCTCCTTTTAAAAATCTTACTGAATCAAACTTTTAAACACTAGGGTATATTTTGCAGTCACATCCTGCTGGTTTCACATCATCCTTTACTCAATGAAATCTAAGTGTGTAAGAGTTGAATGCTATATCTGTCCTTGTGTTTGCCTGGAAACTCAAAACAAACTGAGCATCAGTGTAATCTTCTGATCACATATCACGAAAGAACAAACAAGTCTATTTCAAAAGTATTTCAAAAGGTCTCTCTCTATAGTCTGTAATTGGGTTAAAAGCCATTATCTGCCCGGATAGTAACGGTAAAGTGAACACTCAGTGCTCTGTGTGTCCTTGGTTTCTCTTGGACTTTATATAAACACACATTTTACATCAGAGGCACACAGCATTTCATTTACTGTCTAGATAGTTTATTTCATTTTTATTAATATTGGTTTTAATTTTTCAGTAGTTTGCATTTTTACATTTCCATTTTAATTTCACTTTAAGTGATGTTGTGTGTTTATTTTAGTACTTTAAATGAAAATGTCAAATAATGCCTTAGAAAACAGCTTAATAAAAATACATTTTTTAATAATAATTATATACATACACACATATATATATATATATAATCTATGAGAATGTATATTTATATTTCACTTCAGGGGAACCAGGGATTATTGTTGGCCGAATCAATCCTCAGGATCCGTTACGTCGTTTTGATGGCTACGCAAATCAAGAGGCCACCAATAAAAAGATCGCTCACAATGTCTTTAAAAAGGGAGACTCGGCATATGTGTCAGGTAAAGTCAGGTTTCTCCAGATGTGAACGGGTCCAGGTGTGTGCTGGATGTTGTTCTGACTCTGTGTTCTTCAGGTGATCTGATGGTGATGGATGAGTTCGGTTACGTGTATTTCCGGGACCGAGGTGGAGACACATTCCGCTGGCGAGGAGAGAACGTGTCCACCACCGAGGTGGAAGGAGTCCTGAGCGCTCTGCTGAATCAGACAGACGTGGCTGTCTACGGCGTCGCAGTGCCAGGTGAGTCTGAAAATTAATGTAATCATCTCCTCTCCATTCTAAAATGATAAGCTGAACGGTAACGGTGACAGCCAGTTCCAATTAGTATTAAGGCAGAAGAAAAGAGTTCTAATAGGGTCATTAGTAATGAGGAGATTGGCAGCAGCTAGCGTACGTGCTCCTCCTGAAATTCCTTATATATTCAAAATATATATATATATAAATATATGTGTGTGTGTGTTGTACATATTTATTATGTAAACAAAAACTTTAGCTTTTATTTTGGATGCAATCAATCAGCACTAATTTATTTAGTTATGTAGTTATGTTTTTATTCATTTATTTATTGAAATAGGCTTTGATACTTGAGTTTGTTGTGAGAAGATAAGGAGGGTCAGAGACAGCGCAGGCTCCATATACTCATGATACACATGAAAAAAAACAAACACATTATTTTTCACATACTATACATTATTATTTCTTCTCTAACCCTGCCTCCTGTAACGGGTCGATTTGTAGGAAGTGCCCGATTGGCCAGCTATCCAGTGCACTGTGATTGGCTGAATACTTCAAGCGTCTGAAGGAAATGTTACATGTCTTATCACCATGACACCAAAACATGTTACAAACCAGGCATTTGTTGATCCAGTGGAGGCATAATTACTGATCATCACGCCTCGTAAACACGCCTTGTAAACCATGTCTGCATTTGCACCGCTCAAAACTTTAAAATGTGTGTTCAGTCGTCACTGCAGCTTTCCTCTGTGTCTTTCATCAGGTGTGGAGGGGAAGGCAGGGATGGCTGCTATAGCAGACGTGACGAATGACTTCAACTGTGAGACGTTTCTCAGAGATGTGCAGAACGCTCTTCCTTCCTACGCTCGCCCTGTCTTTTTACGACTTTCACCTGAAGTTGACAAAACAGGTGACAGAAACAGATTAATGCTCAATTTTCCTGTGTTTTCTATTGTTGACCTCAAACATACACTGTAAAAAAACACCCTAAATTTGATGGTAAAAATACTGGTAAGAGAGTGTTAATTAGTTTTAACAGTTACTGATTATACAGTGCCCTCCACTAATATTGGCTCCCTTGGTAAATCTGAGCAAAGGTCTGTGGAAATAAACCTGTATTGTTTATCCTTGGCTGGATATTTTCATGCTCAACTGTTAATATGAATGGGAATATACTTCAGAGATATTTTACTCATATAAAAATGTAGGGGTGCCAATTATTGCGACCAACAAGTATTGGAGAAACAACTTTTAAGTTGTTTTAATTTAATGATAGGTTTGAATTTTGTAAAAACAAATTCAATCAATTAAAAACAATGCAGATGTATTTTCACAGCCACCCTTGCACTGTATACTGTGAAAAACTGTAATAGATCTAATGACATACTTCATTGTTATTTCACAGTAAAGTAGTACTTTAGTAAAGTGATTTTTCTAAAGTTTTAAGTAACTAAAATGTCTATTTTGTCAATTTTAAAGTTACTAAATTCAAACCTTTCAAATGTAAACATTTCTAAGCAACTGAAGTTTAGAATTTAAGTTTAACTGAATGTCTTTCAAGTAAAACAAAAAAGTTAACTTACAACTCACAGTGAAAATTGCAATGACATTCCCAGAATCACATTTAATTGCGTGATTTTTATTATGTACTGTACATTTGGACTTTATCTACATCTTATGTTACCATTTGAGCTTCATGTGACGTTCTCTTTTACCAACTGTGTTTTTGGTTTGTTTTCATTATATTATAATGGTAAAAAAACAGAGCTTTTACCAATATTAACATTATACTAGTTAATATATGTTTTTAATTGCAATTTTAAATTAAGACCATAAAGTAAAAAAATGTTGCTACCGAAGTTTATGTTCTGTAATCAATAGATTCCAATAGTTTTTTACCGTCAATTTTACTGATCTTTTACAGTGTAAATGTAATCTGTATTCCTGTAAAATCTTTCATGTCTTTCACCTGCAGGCACATTTAAGATCCAGAAGACTCGCTTACAGAAGGAGGGATTCGACCCACGACTGACCAGCGACCGGCTCTTCTTTCTCAACAGCCGATCGGGGCGATACGAGAGTCTGACGGAGGAACTCTATAGCACCATCACACAGGGAAACGTGTCGCTATAAGAAACTGAGTCTCATTGTGTACATTTCATAGCATCGATATAGAGTTTATTTGACCAAATCAGCTAGATAACCGGACTACAATCAAACTCGTACTTGTCTCACTGTTGAGTTAGTGCTTAAACCACTAGCTCTGCCTCTCACATCGTTCTCTACAAAACATACCCTTTTTTCAGTTTAAGCATATCTTTTGATGTTTGATTAGAAAAACTGGACTTTTCTCACTTTTAATATAACTAAAGATGAAGGTGCTCTACTCAAGGTAAATACACTACTACCAAAAAATGAGTCAGGGAATCAGTGTCAGTCAGAGGACTAGTTTTGCTCTAGGTCTGTGTTTGGGTTTGCTGGTTTTGGAGGGGTTTCCACATTCACTGAGAACGGATAGATTTCTCCTGTTATTATTGACTTACAGCACTGGACATCACTTACAGCACTTTTAATGTGGTCAACACTGTGATACTGAGACGTCTCCGTGATTTCAGGCTTTTAATACAAACATATGTTCAATACAGGTAAGAGTATTAGTATCACAGATATGCAAAGCGTTTCAGTGTAAACCTGACAGTTTCAGTGCTAAAAGCAGCATGTCTGAGAAACTTTAGTGAAATAGTGTTTATTGAATGAGACTGTTCTGACATGACATGTACATAATCATTAACTATTTGCAAACCAGACTGCTTATTCTTTTCAGATGTTTTGGCTATTTTGCCTTTACTTGAATTTCTAAACAATTTTAATAAATTTAACTAAACAATTTTACATCTCAAAGTACTTGAGCTTGTTTTTTTCAGCTTTAGTTAATCAGACATCTAGAAACAGCAGGAGAACGTTCTGTGAATTCTCCTCTTGCTCTCATTATCAGAAAAGACAATGTAAAATTACTCTTGTGATGTTACAAACCTCTGTGATGTATTTTCCTTTGCCGGACACAAAAGAAGATGTGTGCCCACTGACTTACATTATGGAAAAAACACACCAAGACATTTCTCAACATATCTCTTTTTCTCTGTGTCATAGAAGTAAGAGCTCTTAAACTCCATCAGTAAACTATGGCATCATTTTGGGGGGAAGGATCCCATTAACTAATTACCAAATGATACTGACAGTATAAAAAACAATCATGTTCTGTCATCATATTGTGTAAAAGCCACCGAAGGCTGTTAAAACTCACACAGAGCAACAGAACAGCCTGACTGAAGCAGAAACCCAGCGTAGAGGGGTTCAGTGAATGTGGTGTTGAATGTGTGTAAGTGTGTGAGTGTGTGTGTGTCAGAGACGCTGTAGAAGGACAGAGAGCCGGCCGGCACATCCACATACACTCCTACTCTATTAGAGGATGAACGGACTGGTATATTAGTCATATTCCCTTGGTGCTTGATCAGATAGCTGTAACGAGAGCACTTCAGCACCCAAGAACGTGAATCAAGGCCAAACCTGTAGTCATTATCAGCTCCTTTATACCTCCTTCCTTTATATGTGACTGCTATTTCAACCCACATCCTCGTGCTCCATTCAACCTCCCAGTAATGGCGTCCGGTGAGACTCTCGAGACACAGGACCTGCGGCTGCCAGTCGAATCTCTCCGGATGAGCCGGATACGGCTGCTTCTCACTCACGTGCGACGCCTTCCGGTTCCTCTCTGACAGAAAGATGTTCGGATGAGCCGTGTTTGGATCCAGTGTGAGATCACAAGCATCTGAACACAAACATGAAGAGCATTTATAGCACAAAAGCATTGACAGTGTGTTTATGTGTGTGTATTTAAACCTACACTGAGTAATCTCCAAATCCCTGCCATTGCATCTGTAGAAGAACAAGCACATGCAGCGTATCCTTAACAAATGTTAATGTTAAGATGTTGCTGAAAATGTAAACGGTGTACATACCTCTGACTTTTTGGTCCAGCTGAGGGAAATTTCACAACTGGATCCGCTTTCATCTGAGTACTGCAGAAATATTGCTGTAGACCTTTATTGAAATGTAAGAGTCACATATATTCAGCTGTAATAGTTTAAGATATGTGCTGATTTATGCAGAGTTTTGATGTGGACAGTGTTATTATCATACCAACAGCACCGGAGCTGGAGCTGAAGTTTACAGTCACTGGAGCTGGGAGGATGCTTCTCGTGAGTACAGGAGCATTTCCAGTTTCACCTGACTGAAGATTCAGATCAACACTGTGAGCGTCTCTGTTCATCTGCACTGCATTTCCAGCTGAAACAGACACAGAGATGTACTTCTCATTTCATTACTGTCACAGCATCCCTTGCTTCTCTATCATTACCATCCTTCTCTAACAGTTGAGCCAGATGGTTCTCGTCCATCTTCCTCAGGATGTCCAGTGTGACCTTCACTGCTCCTTCTGGTGTAAATCGTGCCTCCATTATGTCCACTGTTTTCAAGGAATTTGCTCTCTCGATTTCAACAACTGAAATGCAGTCATAATTCTTCTTTAAGTGCCATTGAAACCTGTCTAGTTTTTCTTTGCCCAGGTTATCTAGAGTCTTCAGAAGACGTTCTTGAATAGTTGTCATCTCCTTTCACAACTGTTTTTTTTTCTTCGCTGGAAAAAAACAAAAACAAAACAAAAACACAATGACTCCACACTGTAATACTGTATGTGACAATAAATATGTTGAAATAGGATGTAAAATAAGATGAAATTCTCAATGTCCGGCTACATCTCAAACAAGTGTCTGTCTAATTCATTTATTTTGTAATGAAAATCAGACTAATCTGATTTAAGATGTTTAAAGTTGTTACATGCTGTGATTTCAAGTGTTCCTTTCTCTTTGGAGTGTTACAAGCTGTTAGATAATAGCCTAAAGTTTCAAAGATTAAAGTTTCAAAACCAAAGAAATTTTCTTTATAAAAGTCATGACTTGTCCACACCCCCCTAAAACAACTCGTTTAAACACGCCTCCACTTTACTACGTCACAGAGTGGGTTTATTTTCAACACCACCCAAATGTTTCCACAAGGAAGAAGGCGGAGCTATTATTCAGGCTGTAGTGTTGCACCTGACACCAATCAAGACCTCACTACACACTCCTTAAAACCACACACCACCCAGCATCAGACGTCCGAGCTCGTTCTAGAGAAGTGGACTTCTAGCAAATACTTACCTGTGATTACTTACCTGTCTCCATTGTCTCCTAGATCTCTTTGTGTCTTCCAGCTGTCATGGATTCCCTCCTCGTACTCCTGGATTGTTGTGTGGTGTCTTCGTCTCTCCCTCGTCCAGTCTCTATTGATCGTCTGTCCCCATCAGAAATACCAGTATCAGTATCCAGTTTATCCATCCAAAGACTCAACTGCATTACTTGACTCACCTGAACTCTCTGTTGACTTTGCACTTAAGAACTCATTGTTGATAAAAACTTTACTGTTTTTACTTACCATCTGTCTCCAGTCCACTTCGTAACACACAGGATGTAACTTTTTGTAATGTGTTTTATTGTTTTATTATTATTGTAATAGTGCCGAGACGCAGCATCACATTATGGAAAGGGGAGTAACATTTATGTCACATGTTTGTGGCATTCAGCCAATCACATTGCACTGGAGAGCTGGCCAATCAGAGAACACCTCGCTTTCTAGAAAGAGGAGCTTTGTACAAATCGACCCATAGACATATATAGAGTAGACGCCACATTGGCTGCTGGAAACGAGAAATGCGGCCGCCATCTTGGACCGGTCACCTGCTCCACTCAGTGTAATCTGTTTAGCAGGTGTTATGAGTTTGCCTATGAGATATACCCAAAACGAATTTTACCTCCCGTTAACCACTACAGAGATATCAGGAGGGAGAGGCAAGTGTCAGAATAACTAGCCGCGGTGAGGCTGCCCTCGGCGGATACATGAGCACTGAGCACCCGGTGCTCACGTGAAGCTCACGGCTCCGAAATCGGCGAAACAAAATTTTAAATAGGCGCTCTCTTTTTTAATAAACCGCAGATTTGTGTTTTTAAACATCTATACAGTCTTGCCTGAAATACTCTTAAAACTGCATTTCGTGGCGAAATAACAGCAATATCTAGAATGTTTTGCTGTTTTCCCCTCCACCAATGCAGAGACTGGAGCCGCCTGGCAGAAGCCCCTATTAGCCGCGAATTTGTGTCTGCTGTACGCGCGAATGAAGCGAATAAACTCAAAATGTTCAAGCGTCTAACTACGCGCGAATAGCGCAATTTATTCGCGCAATTCGCGTCCGGTGTGAACGCACCATTACACACTGAAAAAAAAGAAACACTTTTTTTGTTGTTGTTGGATTAACAATAAGCATACTCAAGTGCATTTCAGTCTGTCACAATTTATAAATGTAGCACTGGTAATCCCCCCCAAAACAAAAAAACATGCTATTAAAGCTAGTGGTTTACTTTCAAACATGTAGGAAGCTCAATAATCCTTTATGACAACATTTCCACTCAATTCTATTATCATCCAATAGAGTGCAGACTACTTGGTACACCATACACAATGAGGGTAACAATCAGAGGATAGTGTTTCAGTATTAATTGGTCATTTTGAGTACAAAATGAACTCTAGATGTCACAAAACATTAAGTTACTAAACTCAACAACAAAAGCAACCATAAAAATGCAAATACAAAAAAAGGGATCATAACTTTGATATTTACTTATAAAAATAACTTGTAAAAATAACAAACAAAGCCAAGGAAATTACGCTTATAAGTTCAAACTTTAATTTATACAAGCTTAAATTAAGAACTAATATATAATTTGTTCATAATCTTGCTGTAACTTCCCACTGATACATTTGTAAATGTACTGCTCAGTTTATAAAGGATTAGATAGCAATATAAGCACTTGATAGGTTTCTGTGTCTTTAATCATTAATTGCATACCTTGTTTAAAGCAGAGACGCTCCGACGAAGCTAGATGAAGATTTACTGGAAACGCTCGGGACTTACAGTCATAGCTCATCTTATCTTCAGTAACTCTGGGCTGAATGAAAAGTGTTGTTGAAAACCTGTTGGACTTGTTGTTCAACTTCAGCTGAAAGAAAACATCTTCACAGACCATGTTCAGAAACTCAGAATTTCAGATAAAATACTGATATTGGATATGAAAGTATTGGAAGTTAAATTTGGCATCATTGATCGACATATCCCAGATAGAAACGTATTGCCCAGATCTGGCCCACATTTGTCCCGTGAGGATTGATGATGTGGGTCACATGTGGTGTGGAATGATGGCACTTGGGCGAAACCGCTCCTGTTTGACAGATCTGGACCAAAAGCAGGCCATAGCAATGCCACATGTCAGCCAAGAGCAAAGAAAGACCATACTGGACCTTATCTGAGACACTAAACTAATGTTTGTTTTAGTTTATTATTAGATTTTTGCATCGTTCTCATACAGTGATCCTCACAGTGAGAGTAAAATGAACTAGATAGTCATAGATCACATGCTTTCGGCAAAACGAACACTTCAAACAGTGATTTAATGTGAAATGCTACCAGCCTCTGAGCTTCTGTGTGAAACTGCTCTGCAATTGAATCTTCTTGCCTTTCTCACCAAGGGTGACATAAATAATATGAACAGTTTTGATAGCGTTTAATCACAGCGCGTCTGGTCTACAATGAGCCCAAAAGATCCCATCTCTATCTTGCACTGGCTCCCGGTTACACCTTCATCAAATTCAAGACACTGATGCTTGCATATAAAACAGTCACAGGATCAGCATGCACCTACTTCCACTCACTATTACAAATCTACATCCCCTCCAGAAGCCTGAGATCTGTGAGTGAGCGACCCCTCGTTGTGCTAGCATCACAGAGAGGCTCAGAATCACTCTCCAGGACGTTCTGCTTCACTGTTCCTGGCTGCTGGAACGATCTTCTCACCTCTAGAATCACCAGATCCCTGTCAATCTTCAAACATCAGCTGAAAACTCTTCTCTTTCAACAATATCTGACTTTATCCTAAAGAAAAGTTGCTTTTTTATTCCTTTTCTTTTCCAGCTTGTATTATTTATACAGTACCTGAGGCTGGTATTACAAGCACTTCCTCTTTCCTCTGCCTGTTTTAGATTAATCACTCTTAGTGTAAGTATAAGTCACTTAGGAAAAAATCATCTACAAAGTGACTAAAGGCAACTGTAAAATGTAAATGTTTAAATGTATTAATATGATAATTTAAACTGCTTTAGAAATATTATTATTATTATTATTATCATTATTATTTTTGTAGTTAACTAATCGAAAAAACAAAACCTTACTGTACAGTGTTATAAAATGCAAATGTTTCTAGCTCTGACTTTCCGGTCCAGCTGAGGGAAAATTCACAACTGGCCACACTTTCTTCTGAGTTCTGCAAAAATATTGCTCTAGAACTGTATTGAAACGTAATATAGTCACATGTTTTAAAGCATAATCTGCTGGTGTAGTTCTCATGTGGACAGTGTTATAATCATACGGAGCTCGAGCTGAAGTTTACAGTCACTGGAGCTGGGATCTGAGACTGAAGATTCAGATCAACACTGTGAGCATGTCTGTTCTTCTGCACTGCTCAGTATACACCATGCCACCATAATATCCACTGTATCAGGATCATCTTCATTCATCAGAACAGAATTGGAGATGGATTCATGATTTTTCTCGAAGCGCTGTTTAAATCTCTTTCATTTTTCTGTTCCCAGATTATCCAGAAGCAGCTCTTCTACAGACTTCATCTTCTATCACTGGTTTCATCTACTGGAAAATAATATATTAACAACAGATATAGTGAAGAAGAAAAGAAGTTTTATGGTTTCGCTGTAATCTGCTACTGATAAATCAAGGTTATGTTCCTGTATCTTTAATAACACAGCTGGAAACAATGAGACCTGAATGACAGAGAAAAGGATGATGGGAAATGAAGTCCAGAACAAACAATGATCCAGAAGGAGTGCCCTCTGGTGGCTGTTATGGCTTTTACTCCAGTCAAAGTATAAAAGTACTTGATTTTAACAAACTCATTTAATGATACTGCTCAAAATACCTGGAGCCAATATGTATTTCTGTTGTTGCTGGAATATGTTGATGAGAGTGATGAAGAAGCTAGCATGTACCTGAGAAAACAGATTTACCAAAATATGTGATTCATTTTTAGTGCTAAGAAAAAAAGAAGTGGGATTACCACTCTCTATAATAATAATAATAATAATAATAATAATAAGTTATTATTATTATTTAGTGTTAGTAAAATAATTATAGATGTATCAAGCAAATCAACAGACAAACTAAAGCTCTCAGGAAGACTTTAGTCACATGATTGTAGTTTGTACGAAAGTATTTGACAGGTGTGAGCAGGAACTGCAGCAGTTTGACTCTCAGAGAGAAACACCAGAGACGAGAGGAACAATGACTTCAACACACACAGGTCTGTGAAAACCTACGAACAGTACTGATCACTTCTGTTTGCTGTTTATCTACAAACAGGAAAAGAAAGCCCATGCAGGAAATACATTGTAAAATAAATCAGCATATTTGACTGTACTGAGTTTAACTAGTGCTTACAAAAATCTTGGAACATTACTGGAATACAAACAAACAAACAAAAACAAAACAGTAATTGGTGTGTTTTATAACTTTTTAATAAAGTTGCATACACAATACAAAAACTGGGTTAGCTCAGGCTTTTAGACATGATTACTCATGATACAATCCCCAACAGTGGGGACAGTACAGTGCATGAGGGGAGTTTTTACTTAGGTGTTACCCAGCATGCACTGCAACAGGAATCATTTTGTTGATTGTTACAAATGTTGAGATTCATACGCTGCTTCTTGATTCTTAAATTCCAAAAGAGCAACAATAATCTGGGCAGCTAGCTACACAAGACACGAGCTGCTGAATTTTGACCAGTTGACGTTTGCAGAGAAGTTTCGTAGGAAGACCAGAGAGAAGAGCATTACAGTAATCAATTTGTGAAGGGACCAGCGCATGAATTAAAACTGCTGTGCTGCTCTTAGTGAGAGAAGGATGAAGGCAGCTAATATTACACAAGTGAAAATATGTGGCGCGTGTAATGTTATGAACATGAGCTTCAAATGAGAGTGTGCTGTCCAGAATGACACCCAGACTCCTGACCTGTTTTGAGATTGGTACATTTTTATATTGTTAATAATTAAAGAAGGACAAGTAGATTTAGCCAGAGTTGATTTAGTGCCTAGTAAAAAGTTTTAGGAAATTACCTGAGAGCCAAGCTTTAATTTCAGATAAGCATTCGTTCAAGACAGGTAGAGGAGAAGAACTGATATATTTCTTGTATATATTGATTATGTTATATTATAATGATTACAGGGTATCATTGATGATTTACATTGTTCTTTTAATTAATCACTTTTTATTAAAAATCCAAACAGAATGAATTAAACTCTTATTTTGATATATTGACCTTTAATCAGATGATATGGTTGAAATGGTCAGACTGATTATGAAGTTATTACTTTTAGTCATGTTAAATGTATCATAAATAAATTATTATAAATAAATTATTATAAAAAAAATTTTTTTTAGTAAGGGGTAGAAAAAAGAACAAACAGCTTGAATATTTGATTAATACACATGGGAAATGTCCCTTTCTGCTGATTGGTCAGCAAACCGTGTCATCATCAGTTCTGTTTCACTCGTCAGAATAAAAGTCCTCCACTCCAGGTGCATGGATTCCTCACATGATTACTGAAACTACATTTGAATGAAGAAATAAATCCAGATATGCATAAATTAATTTGAATAATAAATTATTTTGTCAAAAGAGTAATACTTAATTGTGCTGTTTGTATATATGTATTCTATGTTTATTTATTTTTACATTTATTTCAGCATTTCTATATATATATATATATATATATATATATATATATATATATAAATCTGTGTCTATACAGTATGTCAATACCCTATAGGTCTTAACCTCTTTCAGTGCCGGACTGGATAAACAGGATTGGTATTGTTATGACTGTACTACTGTCAATACTTCCATTGTTAAAGGTTTGTGTTTAAAGCAATGGATATAGATCATGCACCAAGTGACTAACGTCTGTTTCGTTTGGAGCATGTAGTCAGTTAATTATCAGCTCAGTGCTTATATGGAGGATGTGGGTCACATGTGGCGTAGAAGGATAGCACTTGACCGGACCGCTCCTGTTTGACAGATTCAGCTTGTTAATAATCTTAGACAAGCTGAGAGGGCTCTACAAATAATACAGTATATAAAGATTCTGTGTCTCAGATAAGGTCCAGTGTGGTTTATTTCTTTGCTCTTGGCTGACATGTGGCACGGCTATGGTCTGCTTTTGGTCCAGATCTGTCAAACAGGAGCAGTCCGCCCAAGTGCCATCATTCCATATATGTTGCTATGTATGGGGGAGCTGTTTTCTCTTTTTTTTTTAAACATTTTAATATTACATCATAAAAATAACAAGTAATACACAGATTATCACTACATGTTCAAATTATTATTATTATTTGTTTTACTATGAGTGTATGTTGTTTCACATTTCGTATTTCTCCGTAGCATGCAATCTGAGGATCGTTCTTCTGGGTAAAACTGGATCAGGAAAAAGTGCAGCAGGAAACACCATCCTGGGCAAAACAGATTTTAAAGTTGGTGATGTCATGACATCAGCCAGTAAACTGTGTGAGAAACAGGAAGGAGTAGTTGGTGGAAAGACTGTCTCTATAATTGACACTCCAGGTCTGTTTAACACTGCTATGAATAAACAGCAGCTGAAGACTGAAATAGAAAAGTGTGTAGAGATGTGCTCTCCTGGTCCTCATGTGTTTCTGCTGGTGCTGAAGCTGGGTGTGAGATTCACAAAAGAGGAGAGAGACACGGTGAAATGGATTCAGGAGACCTTTGGAGAAGAAGCTCTGCGCCGTACCATCATTCTCTTCACTCACGCTGATCAGCTGAGAGGAAATCCTCTGGAAGAGTACATCAGTAAAAGCAAGTATTTAATAGAACTCGTTGAAAGCTGTGGTGGCAGATATCACTCATTCAACAACAAAGACAGAAAGAATAAAGATCAGGTCACAGAACTGCTGAAGAAGATCAACTCTATGATAAAGAAAAACAAGATTAATTCTTTCACTATTGAGATTTTTAAATCAACTCAGATAGAAATTGCAAGAAGGGAATGGATAAAGAAGGTAAAAATTGCATCATTTGCAGTTGCAGTGCTGACTCTTGGCATAGTTTTTGCATTTCTGCTGCTACAGGAGAAACCATCGTCACTGCCGACAGAGATTTCACAGAGACAGGAGAAACCATCTTCACAGGAGAAACCATCGTCACTGCCGACAGAGA
>JAUMHP010000040.1:20121833-20137454 GCA_032361065.1 Enteromius trimaculatus
GTGTAGGACAATACCACATACAGTCTGTACAGTAGAAACACCATTACACCTATGAAGAGACCCCAGAAACCACAAAACCAACGTGTGTGTGTGTGTGTGTGTACTCACTGCACACTGGCAGCTGTGATGTTGCTCAGCACACTGGTGTTCAGTGCACACAGGTTCGTTCCTCCCAGAGCGTTCAGCTCATTAGTGCCAAGAGTGTTTCCTTTCACACTCAGATACTTACTGACCAGCAGCTGGACCTGAGAGAGAAACACACATCAATACAATGAGGAACTGGACACTCCATGATGCTTTTGGCTCTGCCAAATCGAGTTTGTAGCATATAGACAGTGTGTGTGACGTGAATAACATTATGAGAACAGTACTCACACACACACTCTCTCTCTCTCACACACACACACACACACACACAGTACCATCTGTGCGTCCCAGTCTCCATTGCGCTGGTTCATCAGAGCCGAGAGCGTATCGATCTTGGTGATGTTCCACTTTGTAACATCATCGGGTGTGGCCGCGCGGGAGGCGGTGTTTAAAACTTGCAGAACTTCATCAGACAGTCCGCCTGGATATGCCTGGGGGCAGGACACACACGCATTTATGGCAACACTGTGATTTGATAGCAGCTACAGGTGTGTGTTCAGCTGTGTGTTCTACCTGTTTGAGTTTGTCCAGGACAGTCCTCTGGTAGCTCCTCTCGTAAACTCTGTCGGTCACTGCCTCCAGGTTGTCTTTCAGAGTCTGGACGCTCAAACAGGCGTTGAACTGCTGCACGTCGTACGCAAACGGAAACATGTCGCTGTACACTTGAGTCTGCAGGATCAGTCCCACAGTGCATGCTGTTTCTACAGATTCAAATATATCACACACACTCATTAAAGGAAAAAAAAACTAAAAACTAAACATGTCAAGGTTTACACAAAACATCACATAGACGTGGAACAGCTGTTTAGAATTTTGATATGTATTTTTGGTCAGTTAAATGTAGCCTTGTTAAGCAGAAGAGACTCTTAGAAACATTAAAACATCTCAGCAACCCCAAACATTAGTGTGATAGCAGTTCTGTGATGTCTCAACCCTTTCCAGTTATCCTCCTACTTGTCTGCTTGATCCCATTCCACCTCCTTTAAGTCATTTCTTGTGCAGGTGTACCTACACTTATTCACATTGTTTACACAAAGACAGGCTCGTATAACCCCACTTCCTAAGAAATCCATTCTTAACCCAGATCTTTATGGAACTATAACGAGTTTTCCCTTTTTTAAAAAAAAAAAACACTTGAACAAGTTGTGTTCAACCACATCTCTGCCTTTCTCTCACTTAACACCATAGTAGACAGCTACCAGTCTGCGTTCGGAAGTGGAAATTCAGTTGTTAAAGCTCTAAGAATAGCAAGAGGCCTGAGTTATGTTGCTTTTCACACGTGTAACCCCCAGATCCTCCTGTCAACAACATTGGCAAAGAGCATCTCAGGAACCACACTCCAATGGTTGGAGTCTTATCTCTCAGATATGTCCCTTAAGGTATCTTGGAGAGGTGAGGTGTCCAAGTCCAGCATCTATCTACTGGAGTGCCTCAGGGCTCAGTTCTTGGACCACTTCTCTTCTCGGTCTACATGGCAGCGCTAGGCTCTGTCGTTCAGAAACATGGCTGTTTATATCACTATATATAAGACACTCATCTCCACCTCTCACTCCATCCTGATGATCTGACGCTAGCTGCTCACACCTCAGCTCGTCTAACAGACATTTCTAGCTGGATGAAGAACCATCACCTTCACCTTAACCTAGTTAAGACAGGACTGCTTCCATCAAACCCATAACTTCATCACAATTTCACCTTCCAGTTAGGCACATCAATCATAACCTTTTTTGGTGGTTCTATTGTCTTCATTTGTAAGTTGCTTTGGATAAAAGTGCTGGAAATTGACTAAAATGTAAACATCATGGGTACAGTATGCTTCTGCAGCGATTCTCACCAGCAGATCTCTTGATTTTGACTCGTAAGACTTTGTTGACCTCATTCATCATGTTGAGGATAGTCATCTCTGATGCTTTATTGTTTTTCCTCAGGTCACGAATGAAGTTCTTCAGGAACCTCTGCTTGTTGTCCTAACAAACACACACACACACACACACACACAGACAGAGAGTTATGGTTGGAACACACACACACACACACACACACACACACACACACACAGAGTTGTGGCTGGAACACACATCACAGTCGCACCTGTGTGAATTTGCTCCAGATGTTGGCTGTGAGGTAGAGCGGCAGCAGGCCCAGGTTCTCCAGTGTGGTTCTGTTCCAGCTCTCTGTGGGTCTGAGAGAAAGCTCTGGAGTCAGTCTGAGCTAATATAATGCACAGCAGATCAGTGTGACACACTTGTGTGTGATTGTGTGTGTGTGTGTGTACCCGTAGCTGGTTTTCCCTCCCAGCAGGACGCTCTCCAGCCCAGAGATCTGCTGAGCTGATAGATTCACACACTGCTTGAGTTTCTCCAGCACATACGGCTCTGAGCTCAGGATGTAATCAGGGCTCAGAAAACAGCACATGTTGCCCAAAACATCCAGCTGATCCCGACTGATCCTGAAGCCTGAGATTCCCTGAAACACACACCAAACACCACACGATTCACACACTGCCCCAGACAAACACTTGAAAACTCCTGAAAACCTCTTCATCTAAATAGAGATGTTTGTTTTGTTGACAAATACACACAAATATATATGCTCCAATTCAATTCAACTTTCTGTCCACTCTGTACACAATAAAAACAAGCTAAAAAAAATGTTAATGCATATTTGACAGTCGTGCTTTTGTTCTGATATACTTGTTTTGAGTCCAGAAATCCAACATGCATCATATAAGCTGAAACTGTTTCTGTTAAAAAAACTACACATACAAATGCTTGATAAACAGGAAATGAATACGCATTGTTTATACACAGATATTAAATTTAAGCCACAATCCTCTTCTGTGTGCATAAATGAATATCAGAACTCAGTTTTGATTACCAGACAGTCCCTGGCGTTGTTGAACAGCGCCTGCTTTTTGTAGGACAGTGTGCTGGACAGAACGGAGAAGTTGGCCGTTCCCAGAAACGAGAAATACGAGGGGCACAGAGATCTGTCGATCATGGAGTAGCTGAAACACAGTCAAACAAACACACATGACGGTCTTCTAGAGCTGAGTGTGAGTAAGGCTGACAGCGTGAGTGTGTGTTTGTGCTTTGAGACGCACTTGTAATAGATGAGCACTTCAGCGGGATACTGGGAGAAAGCGTTGAGATCGGCACTCTTGATGTACTGATACATGCACGTCAACTGAAACACACACAAACTCACTCATGAACACACTCACCTGAAAGACCCTCCCACACATCAAAGCTGTGTCCGCTCCTCAATAACATATTAAACTCACTGTTTTCAATGAGACACAGATCACTGTACTCAAACATCAGCCTATAAAATCTACTGTAGTATTTGAGGCACAAATATTTAGATGATCATGCTAAAAAAAAACGTTTAACACAATCTACTTCAATCATCTTCTGCTGTCTGATTGATAGAGCAGAGGTTTGATCCTGGCTTCACAGACACATCTGAGCTGTTTCAACTAAAAGAAACCTGCACTGACTGATCTTTAAACATGTCTGTGTCTTTGTTTTGTCTTAAGATGCACGCCAGTATATACAAATAATTAAATGTCCTAACTGAACTAATCCCGGCTTAGGCCCTAGTGTATTTGTTTAGTCATTCAGATTCAGATGCTGCTTCAAAGGTCTTTGTGCTGTCAAAGCTACTCATGGGTAAGGGTAGGCTTAGGCGTAGAGATATGGTCAAGACTTAAATTTGGGAGTTGGTCAATATTTTTCATGTGTGAATGATGAAGCTGGAGGGTTCGGTGTAGGCAAGAGCAGATTTATCGAAGTCTATTTTTTTTACGAGGCTCTGCAGAACATGAAGGAGCATCTTGCTGTGCGTTTGTAAAAGCCTGCGGGTTATTGTGTGCTTGTTCACCTGAGACTCCTGCAGGACGAGAGTCTGATTGCCTCGTCGTCTGCAGCCGCGGATCACATTCATGACCTTACTGGAGCTGAAGCTCTGGATTCGTGAACAGGTGAAGCCCTGCAGCACCTGGAAAGACATGCTACACGCACACACAAACACACACACACACACACACGTGTTAACATGGTAAAAACTACACCATCATGCAACCTGACTGATATAACTCGTCACTCACTTATCCGGGTTGCTGAACTGAGTAGCGACGCTTTCAAAGATCAAAACGGCCTGAGAGGAAGAGGAATTCAACCGTGTGATTATGAATATTTGACATATGGACCTATAGTTTCACATGAATGTCTGCCACACCTGCTCGTGTTTCCATGTCTTCTGGTTGACTGTCTGCACAGTCGCAGATGATGAGGACACACTCTGCAGGAAGACGCGAGGGATTTCTGTGGCCAAGTTGTCAGGGACGTTTGTGACGATGCTGTCGGACGAGCTGCTGACAGAGATAATCTGAAAAGACAAAGACAGAGAGAGACGTCACGAGAAGAAGCTGAGAAGCTCCAGACACAAGTGGATGTGAGTGAGAGTTACCTGGCTGACGATGGTCTGCTGGACGATAACAGGTGCGCCAATGATGTTGGTCAGGAACAACTGAGATTTAATGGCTTCAAGGAAGATGTTTCCTGAGATCAGGCTGAAGAGCGATGACTGAACACCGATGATGAGCGAGCCCAAGTTCTGCAGACTCACCGCGCTATCAATCTGCCACAGACACACTTGTGTGTTAGGAAATACACAACGGATTTCAACGAATTTGTTCAACAATACTGATTAATTCATGAATGAAACCAATGACTTTATAAGTCAGTAATTTAATCATTGATTTAATTAATTAATTTAACAACACAAATCCTGTCAGTAATGAAACAACCAACTGTGTTTATGAATAAATAACTGATTCAGCAACATGTTCAGTGACACAAGCCCATTTCAGGAGGACAATTCTTAAATGATTCAGTGAATGTTTGACTTAAACAATTTGTTCAAAAATGCTGCAATGCTGATTCAGTCAGGACTGAAACGAGGGACTGTGTTTATGAATTAATCATTGATTCAACAAATGTGTTTAACAAAACTAATGCAATTTAGAAAGAAAAAGCTTCATGAAATCTTCAAATTATCTGCTAAACGACACTGATTCATTTAAGAATGAAACAAGGGGCTGTCTTTGAAAGTAAATCGTTAGTTCAGACCATTTGTTCAACAACACTGATTCACTTAGGAATGAAGCAGCACTGATTCGGTGGTCTTTGAGAGGTGTTGGTGGTGTGTACCTGGTAAACTCCAGAGGACAGCAGGGTCTGGATGATCACCATGGCCTGATCCAGGTTCCAGCCCTGAACGAGTCTGAGTACAGATAGTGCGTTGAGCAGTACGTTTCCTCCAGCGCCGCTGATCTGGGCTGTACTCAAACCTGTGCATGACTGACCCAGAATCTGGATGGAGTTCACCGTCAGGCCGTCCACGTTACTGGCCAGAGCCGCTGAGACCTGCACACACACACACACACACAGGGTTTGCTCAGACAGAGCTGATTTCTGTTCAAATAAACACACTCAAGCTCTCCTGTACTTACGTCAGGAAGAATCTCAGTGCAGTTCTGATGGACGTTGGTTGAGACGTTCTTCAGCTGCTCCGGACTCAAATCTATGAAGGAGCTTGCAGGAGCCAAGCAGAGGAACTTCAGAGGAAGACTGTAAACACACATACATTAAAAATCCTCCTTTTGGAACCTTTGATTTTAGAGTGTAATTCAGTAATGTGTTGTTGGTGTCTCTCACTAGTAGGCACTGAAGTATGGATTAGTCTTAAACAGCAAAAGCACATAATAATCCAAGACATCAACATCAACGTCGATCTGACTGAAGAGCTGCAGGTTCTCCAGATTCACCAGGAACGGCTGAAAAACAAACAGGTTTCTGAGTTTGAAAGATGTGAGATGAACAGATACAAACAGCAAAAAACATTTTCCAGATGTTTGCTAACACACCTTAATCAAGCCAAACTGTAGGAAGTCGTCCAGAGTGACGAAGCTCAAGAAGACAGAGATGTACTCTGCAAACCAGGCAGTGGAGTTGAGATCGGGGTTGGATGTGTTATAACACTTCGGAGTGGAATCAGAAGCTGAGAACACAATGACAAATGCGGCTCATCGTCAGAAAGGTGTTCATTAATATTATACTCAGCAGAATCAATCGTGCAGGTGACTCACAGGTGTTAAGATAGACCAGGATGGTGTTGTAGATGTCCCTCTGAGAAAAATCTCCTGCAGTGTAGTTGTATGTAGCCATCACTGAAACACTAAACAGAGGTATAGTCACATTAACCATAGCTCTGGGAAATCCATTAAATCACCTACAGAAAGCTGCTTGGTTTGAGAGGGACGTTA
This sequence comes from Enteromius trimaculatus, assembly GCA_032361065.1. Taxonomy (NCBI): domain Eukaryota; kingdom Metazoa; phylum Chordata; class Actinopteri; order Cypriniformes; family Cyprinidae; genus Enteromius; species Enteromius trimaculatus. The sequence goes on from JAUMHP010000040.1 coordinate 20,128,309, forward strand.
CAACTGAGAATAAACAACAGTGTACAAAATCTCTCCAAAATTTCTGTATGTGACTGTTTTTTAGGCTGGTATTTCACAGTGTAATGTTGAAAACAAGCTACTCACAGCTTCTTGAAGGGAAGACAGGAGGCGTTAAGCATGACGTCTGGAGTGATGAAATGGGAGGTGAGGAGAGGCAGATACTGAACCAGTCGTTGATCAAACCACTGATTCACCTCAGACTGGCTCTCCACCTTCAGAACCTGAGGCCAGACGCAGGACACCACCTGCCGGGCCAGGTCATCGGGCAACAGCGGCTCCTGCGGGACACAGAGATGCTGCTTCATTTACTGCTGCCACATCACAGTTAGGACTATGAACATGTGCAGCGTTGGTTGTTTCACAGTAACTCAGGAGCTGATGAACAAGATTTCAATCTAGAGGTTCATAGCATTAATTTGTGAGCAAAAGATCCGTACCGTCTGTAAGTACTGAGGCGTCTTCGGGTAAATTCTGAAAAGCTGGCAGATTTGTGTCACATCATCTACAACATTGGGCCGGTTGAGGAGACTGCTGATCTCCGCTGGAGTCACCGACTCCATCAGCTGTGAGATGACACGCATGTCAAACAACAGCAGAACTTACAATACAAAGAGTTAAAGGTGTGCTTTGTGTCCTGGCACACTTTTAAAATGTCAATTTATAAAGAACGGTTCTTAACCTATTGACTCCCAATTATCACAATAAAATTAAGCATTAAATAGCATCCTCATCTTCCAGATCCTACCACTGATTTAAACAGATGACTATAGCCTTCAACAACTGACTCGGTCATTGATTCTATATTGGATCTGATTATTTATCAGTAGATGTAGGCAGTTTAACGTCTCTGACCTCTGGCACACGGGCCGGCGGCATCAGAGACAGGAAGGTGGTCAGATCAGGGAACTGAAAACTCATGAAGGAGGAGGTCAGGAAGGCGTAGTAGCTCTGGTTAGCATAGCAATGCAGAGGGTTGGGGCCTGTGGAGACAGAGGGATAATGGGTGAGTGGATGGATGGATGGATAGATGATTGGTGGATGGATGAATTGATGATGTATGGACACCTGTGAGAGAGCCAAGGATCAGCTGGTAGATCTGATCTTGTGTCTCCGGCTGGAAGGTGGTGCTGAATGAGTTTAGCAGCTGCATTCTATAAGAGGTAAAATCAGTGAGAATGCAGATAGGCGTGTGTTGGGATTTGTGTTTTACAAGGACACAAACGTGTATAATGACATGGGTACTACAACGTAAACATGGTTTATGAAGACCCTTCCTGTGTCCCCGTAAAACAAAAGGTTTAGAAAACATACTAAACAGTGTTTGATGAAATTCAAAAACTGTTCACAGTTTCCTGTAAGGGGTAGGTTTAGGTGTAACGATCAAGTGCCATGCGAACTCTATGTCTTTGTCTCTGTTTTCATTTCTGGACCCATTTCTATGAACTCATGTCTCCGCGCATCCTATATGTTCTCACGGTTAAATCCCCGTTTGTCTCTGTGTAATTGCAGTTCATTGTACTGCTGTTTTGGAGTTTACCCTGTGTTTACCTGTCTTGTTGTTTTGCCATTGTCGACCTTGCCTGTTTCCTGGACTCTTGCTCTTGTCTTGCTCTTCTTTGGATACTGTTTACCCCTCGCCTGACTCACACTACGGACTTTGGTTTATGAATCTGCCTCGCCTCTAATGTTGATGTTTGCTGGTGACGGCCCTGCTTGTCTTTCCATGCTCTGTGTTTTTCAATAAACAGCCTGCATATAAATCCGCACGCCTCCTCGTATCTTCCATCGTAACATAGGGTCAGTGTAGGACAATACCACATACAGTCTGTACAGTATAAAAACCATTACGCCCCAGAGTCCCCATAAACCACAAATGTAAGTATGTGTGTGTGTGTGTGAATCTTACGCCTGCTGGCTGATGGGACAGGGTCGCTGCTGGATGATGCTGAAGTAGGACGTCACATGTTGGATAGTAATGTTGGCTACGAAGGACGGCAGTATTTTCTGGATCCAGGACTGCAGATCAGCATCTGGTAACGTGGTCAAATGGGCTCTTTCAAACACCTGTTGCAGAAACGCCTCCTGAACAGGGGATGGGAGAACCACGCCCTGTGTCTGACAGACAAAGAACAGACGGCCAATCAGAACTAGGGACTAAAGATTACTTGGATAATCAATTAATTAACAGACTATTGTTTCGGACTATTTGGTTGGTCATTCCACATTCATGCAGCACAAATGAGCCGTCATAACTAGGACTTCAAATGATTGATTCTTTTTGAAACTATAAATCAGACCGTTGTTTCTCTGAATAATTAATTTTGAAAAGTTAAAGTTTAAACATGATTACTTTGATTTATTGGAGAAAAAACCTATTTTTCCACATTTATGTACTACCAACAAACAATTATTTTATAATCGATTTATTAACCAGTTTCGTCTCTGAATAATCTGTTAATTGGAAAAAAACAAAAAAACAAAAAAAACATGTTATCTGCCAATTGGAAATCAAATACACCGCATGCAGCCAATGAGAGAGGAGCGGAGCATCTGGCTGAGAGTACAGTAGGTGATGAAAAGTTTGTGTTATGTGTGTGTGTGTCACCTGTAGCGTGGAGGAGAGTGATGAGAAGAATGCAGTGAACTGAGCATCCGGCACGTAGAGCAGCAGATTGTTGACTGCAGTGGCACTGGACAGGAATCCAGGAGAGCTGGACACCTCCACTAACTGCTTGATGCTCAGCAGACCCAGAGTGTCCAACTGCACAAACACAGAGGAACACGTCAGCACACATCTGTACACATGTGTGTGTGTGTGTGTGTGTGAGCGTGTGTGTTCATACCACACTGAAGCTGGGGTTAAGTGTCTGCAGGTCAGTGACTGTGGTGAAAACAGAGAAATGTCCAAAGCTGCTGATCAGCCAATGACTGCTGTTCTGAGAGAAGTCCACACACCCTAAACACAGAGCAACACAGCTGAGCATTCACTACAAACACTGTGTGTGTGTGTGTGTGTGTGTGTGTCCAACCTGCGGTGCTGTTCTGAGAGAGGAAGATTTTGATAAAGTCAACATAGATGTTTTCTTGTGTGCTGGTGGACATGACGTCAAAACTCTGACTGAAGCTGTTGACACTGTGAAAGAGACCAAACCTCAGAGTTGTGTTAACATGTGATGTGTGTGAATAAGTGTGTGTGTGTGTAACTCACACGCTCCTGTAGGTGTCACAGCTGAAGTTTCCGGTGGACAGACAGGACAGGAATGTCTCAGAGGCGTAGGGTAAAAATGGGCGGAGCCTGGAATTAAACCAGCGCTGGACGAACGAAACGTCTCTCAGATTGGTGGAGCTAAAGGAGCTCAGAGTGACCGCTCCAATCACATTCAAGAGTGAGACAGCGGGGTGGGACTTATTCAGCTTCTGAAAGAGACACACACAGTTCATCTGTGCTCCTTTTCATTAACTGCTAATGTGAGGTCTGACTTTGGATTTTATTATATATTTTAGTGTGAATGGACTGATGCATGGCGAGAGTGCTGTCGTCGTGTACCGTGTCAGAGAGCAGGTCAAGCGCTGGACCCAGCACAGGGTTGACCTTCTGCATGAAGAGCGTCCACGTCTCCTCGGACACGTTCTCATTCCCACTGAGACTGCATAACAACACTGTCGCCAGGTCCTGAGAGCTCAGATCTGTCAGCTGAACACACACAAAACACATTACATACATATATATATATATATATATATATATACATAAATTACACACTTTCAGAGAGAGTCTGTGTGTTGTGTACCTCTGCACAAGCGTACTGTGTGAGGCTGAATTCACAGAGCCGTCTGCCATCATGGGACGAGCTGAAATACGCTGATAGAGCAGAACTAAAACACAAACACACACTTGTACGGAGTACGACAGATACAGTCAGAATGCAGATATGCACTAATACGCCTTTGCTGAGTTGGAAATGCTTCTAGGTCAACGTATTTTGTTGACCCTGGAACAACATTGTAATCCAAAAATCCAAAAACATACATCAGATTTAATTATAGATGAATGACACTGACTGTAAGCTTAAACTTCACAAAAACTATAAACTGTTAATATAGTTATACTATAAACTATAAACTGTAAAAAAAATCAAAGTAGATGTGAAAGTAACAATTATTTTAATAACAGATTAATATATTATTTGCTTTGTTGTAAAAAAGATTGTAAAATCTTCACCTGTTGACGCTCGCGCACACTGCTGTTTCTGAGAGACAGAGAGGAACAGCTGTCAGCTCACATAACACACCATTCCAGACAGAAACAACCCAAATAACCAATCACTAACCATTCACTGCTGTGACGCCACACTGCAAGAGACAGAAGAGACTCATGAATGAGACATCGTCATGAAAGTGTCTCTCTTAAGTGACTTTTTATTTAATTAATATTACACAGTTTTATATTGTGCCCATACAGTTCAGGGCCCTTCAACACTCACCTGTCCGCTGGAGCTCACACAACCTGACACAGAGAGAGAGAAACACTTATGAGTGTGTGTGTGCTTGAGAGTGAGTCTTGTGACAGTGGAAGTGCTCTGTTCTCACCCTGCGGCACGTTCTGAAGAAGAGCTGATTTACTCCTCAGAATCACTGACTCCAGATCCACCGGCACGCTGACCACCAGATGATCCAGACGGTGGAAACTAGCCAACAGACGGACAGACGCGTGAGCACAAGACATGAGATTCAGCACATAAAACACATTCAGAGCACGATGAGACTCACATGATGCGATACGACACGCAGGAGACGTTCCTCTGTCAGAAAGAAACACATCCAGGGTCAGTGGAGGAACAGCAGTGAGAAACAGATGCAAAAGTGCACTGACAAACTCTTTACCGTCTTTGACGACTCCACCATGATGGCGAGCGTGGAGGTGATCCTCTCTCTCTGTGGAGACGTGGTCAGGTGATCGAACACTGCGTTGATGACCAGACTTTTCTCTGGAAGACCAGGAACATCCTCAAACATCAGCCCTACCAGCTGCAGCGGGGAGAGGTAGAGCAGGCCGCTTATCTGGAAGCAGAGAACAAAGCAATTAAACCCGTTCCTCTCTTCAAGAAGACTTGCTATTTTCCAGCACAGTACCCTGAGAAGCAGACCTGTTCTGACTACATATCACAATCAAGCCCCACCTTAACCCCTGCAAGCTCATCCAAGTTTGATACTTTAATGTATCAATTTATCCTTCAAACCAGAAAAACGCCTTATTATCTACCGCTTCTCTGATGACCGTCCCATGTTTAAGAGGAAATCTGGGTAAAAGGGTATTTGAGTAACTGTACCGGGTTGAACTGTGCGTTGAGTGAGATCAGCTGATTCAGAGGAATGACAGCAGAGAACTGGCCGAAGTTACTGATGAGCCACTGGTTACTGTCGTTGGACACACACGCCGCACCTGAACACACACATCACAGCAGAACAGTGTTATTGATCTGAGCTGGACTGAAGAACAACACACAGAGGAACATCGGTTCAGTACCTGCTCTGGAGAGGAACGGGACAATGAAGTCTGACCCGGCTGTTTGGCGCTGAGAGACATTCATATGGGAAAATCCTGCATCGAACGCTCCGACCCTTCATCACACAGACACACACACACACATGCATGTCAATATAAAATCACATATCTGATGTCTGCCCGGTTTAGGATATTTAAACAGGGAGGTGAGGAAGATCTTTACACAGTCTGGAAGCTCTGGCAGCTGAAGTTCTGGCTGCCCAGACACCGGAGGAAGGTCCTGGACGCGCTCGGCAGGATCGGACGCAGGTGTTTATCGAGCCACTGAGCGACGGCGTTCTCGTTTGAGAGTCTGTCCAGACGCAGCTCCCGCAGAACGTCCAGGACCACTGAAGCAGAGCTGCTGCTCCACCACATCGACTAAAGAGAGAAGATCACCAGCACCAGGACACAACAAACACAATCTCTGGTCATGATTCATAATGAATTCCTGCCTGATTTCTGAGCTGTTTACATGCCCTTTTAAAGCAACACGTCTTATAGAGTGAGTGGTTTTTAATGTTTTTCTTTCAGTTTATTATAGTTTAGTAACTGCAGTTTTGTCTTTTATTTTATTTTTTACTGTTATTCATTTTTATTTCAATTTATTTATTGTTTAGTATAACTAAACTAAATTAAAAATATCACCCTGGCAACTACATTTCACTTATTTGAATTAAAATTGTATTTAGTTAGATTTGATAGTTTTCATATTTTAATGTTTTTGTTTAATTCAGATAATTCAGTTATTTTACTGCCTCAAGTTAAAGTAAAAAATGTTGCTTCAGCAACTAGAAAGAAATATTATTTCAAGTAACATCAGTGTCATTTTAGAAGGTTCCATTTGTTACCAAGAACAGTCAAAGAAAAGCATTTCTAAAGCATTTAGTAATCTTAGTTATTGTTAATCTCAACACATACAACTTTTTATATTATTACTATGAACTATCAATGACAAGCTAATACACTAATTACAGAGCTCTGGCATGAAACTCTTGATGGCGCTGCAGTCCGGTCAGGTCTAACTTAATCTTACCTAATGACATCATTATCACACGGCAGAGCTGATTGGTTCTCTGCTTTCTTGGTAACCAATGATCTCTCTCAGATATATATAGACTAGTATTTGCCGTAGCAGTTTTGCTTCAGAAAACCTCCACCTTCCCCAGCTCCACCTGCATAGATATGTTATGAGGTGATTCATCTATGCTATGGGGGTATGTCACTGTCACGGACGGTTCCTCTGTGGCTCTCTCTAACCGCCAGCAGCAGGAACCTTCACCTGAGTATTAGTTCCTACCCGGACCATTTCCCGCCAGGCAGGCCTTGTTATTTCGCCTATTTAAGGCGTGGACTTGAACTAGAACATTGCGAAGTCTTATCGTCCTTATGGAGATATTACCGAGCGTTCTTACCCGTGTTTGTGTTCTTGTGTATGACCCTGGACTGTTTACATCGACTCTGATTCCTGCCGTCTGCCATTTTGACCATTGTCTGTTTACCGAACTGTCTTTTGGATTATCTGCATTACTCCTGTTTACTGGTGATTACCTGTGTTTGTTGACGACCGCCATTAAAGCCTTGCGAATGGATCCGCACGACCCCGAGTCTTTGTTACAGTCACATATTTTATATTTGCAGCAGCAGCATTTTTTTATGTTTTCTTTTCATAGTAGATCTACCCCTCCAAGATCATATGCATCAACACGTACACGTCACGTATATTACCATGCCACTGTACCATCCATACTGTAAAATGTTCCCATGTTTTTATGGTTTTGGTTGAGTAAAGTGTTCTGAATCAGAAGCGGACACAGAATGAGTCTTGTACCTGGTTGGAGAGCTGGACGAGGGCCATGTCCAGCAGGTGTGAGACTTTGGTCAGGAAGAGTTTCCAGCTCTCAGCGGAGCTCATGTCATTCGCAGACAGACGAGACCTCAGCAGCGTGACCAGATCCTCCACACTCACATTCAGCACCTGAACACACACACGTGGACCAGGGCATTTTCTTTTTATAGGGGGACACACTTTTTATGATCTCAGAAACAAACATTCACCAAAACAACAATAACCTGTTCTATTACTTAAACTGATCAAATTCTATGTTAAACAGATTAATAAGATAGTCTGTATTATATGCTTTTCTATTATATGTTGTATTATGTCTGTGTGCAGGCTGTTAGAGTCAGCGCTGACAATTTTTTCATTAATTGCTCACCCTTGTGTCATTCCAAACACAAGAGAGTTTTGCAACACAATATCATTCAAAATTAAGTTCACTTTTGGTCAAACAGGGGGCATGTCGAGTCGTTTGGGCGGGGGGGCACTACCTTTCTGGGAATAGACTTGTGTGATTACCTGGGCACACGCATACACTGTGATACTGAAGTCACAAATCTGTCCTTCGTTTAAGCACTTCTGAGCTGTAGAACTGGACAGAGAGGACACAGTTAGTCAAAGCTGTGAAAAATAAAACTGGAAACTGAAGCAGTAATCAAAGCTTTGTGCTACCTGTTCACTCCACTGCACACCCGAGTCTCTGAAACACAAACACAAGAGGAAAACATCAACGCATGAATGCACACTCACACATGATCATCAAATCATAGCTTTGCTCTTAGTGATGAACAGGAATCACTGCATACCGTCGAATGGAGTCACAGGACACTGTAGAAGAGAAGACAAATGCAAATGTATTCAATGACGAACAGTATTGTTTAGAATTGACAAAAAATAAAGTGATTTATTAGAAATAAACACACCTCATTCATGACTGGGAGGAGAGTGCAATCTGTGAGAAAGTCAAAAACAGCATTAATAAGGAACACGAGAAAAGAAGATAACAGCTGACAGAACACACTGATACACCGCTGACCTGCAGGAGCCGTGAGGCTGAACTCATAGACGCTCTTCCAGATGAGGGGCTCCAGATCACTCGCTCCTGAGCTCAAGATCTGCTCCAGCCTCGTGAAGCTGATTCACAGCAGAGCAGAAGCAGTCAAGAAGATGCGCTCATTAATGCTACTGATTCTGGTGGCTATTAATTACACTTACATTATCTGGTTGGTTTGACAGCTGAGTGGACTCTAGAAAAGAAAAACAGAAGAATTTATTTATTTCTATTTAGACTAGAGGATTATAAGAAGGCAGCAACAACATGGATGAGCAGAGTAGAACAAACAATCACAAGCGTGACTGAAAGCACAAAGATTTGTTGTGATTAAGTGTGTATACAAAATAAAAGTAGACCCTTTACAGATTCGTTTGATGTGTTGCTCTTATTTGTAAGTCTTCTGTTTGCCGTTATCAGGAGAAGATGCCCAAAAACACATATCCATGGTGTCGACCCCAGGGGGGCATGACCGTTGACCTCAGAGAGTTAAAGAAACACTCCACTACTCACTATGAGAGTATAGTTCCTAGTCATATCACCCTAGAAAATCCACAACTTTGCATTTTCCACCAGTACATGATGCGACTACAGAAGAGTCAAGTTTTAAAAAGGTTTAAATAAATGTAAAAATATCGAAACACTTTAGTCATTTTATAGTGCGACGCTAGCTGGTCTAATCGGATTCA
>JAUMHP010000040.1:20139506-20172288 GCA_032361065.1 Enteromius trimaculatus
TTCTTACCGAAGAGCAAGCGTACTGCTGCAGGTCCACACTACAGTGGCTGCTCACGAGTCCAGTGGACAGGAGAGTCCCGTTACTGTGGAAGACATCAGAATTTCATGAGCCCTTCCTGTATGACAGATGATGTCACGGTGTCAAAGTACAGAAGAAATTATTTGCTCGTACCTGTTGACTCCGGAACAAACTCTGGTAGCTGTGAAATTAATCAGAAAACATTGATAAGTACTACCAGATCTCGTTTATAATAATGCAGCACCAGTAAAAGAAAACAACAACAACAAAACAAATCAAAATAGATCCATTTTGCTGACAGATACTTTTAATTTTGTGATGGCTCCATGTTAACAGGAAGGAACTTCTTACTCCACAAACTTCTAAACGAACACTCTGTTCTGCTTCAACATGTCTATTAAACCCCCCTAGGACTAAGCTTCATATATGGGAGATCAGGCTTTTTGCTCAGCTGCCCAGAGTTTGTGGAATGTTCCTCCTGACCACCTACGGACTACACAACCTGACAATTGTTTTTAAATTTGTAGCACTTTGGCATTCTGTGTAAATATAAAATGCATTACAAATGAATTATTACTATTATTATTATTGACAATGACTTCAACCAGTGTGAAGTGCTTTGAGGGGTTATTCATGCACAACATCAAAACCAGCTTCCCCAACACACTCAAACTGCTTCAGTCTGCGATATCGTTCAAACAGCTCTACGGACGATGCAATTTCTTCCACCCTCCACCTAGCTCTTACCAACCTGGAAAATAAAGACTCCTATGTTAGAATGCAGTCTATCGACTTCAGCTCAGCATTCAACACAATAATCCCGCAACAACTCTTCAACAAACTAAACCTGCTGTGCCCTAACATCTTCCTCTGTGTGGATCCAGCACTTTCCAACCGAAGGATCTCAGTCATTCTGTGTCGACTGCAACACCTCCAGCACTACCACACTGAACACGGATGCCCCACAGGGCTCTGTGCTCAGCTCGCTGCTCTTCTCGCTGCTGACTCATGACTGCACTGCCAAGATCAGCTTCAACCAAATCATCGTGCTTGCTGATGACGTAACGGTGGTAGGTCTTATCAGCAACAATAATGAAGCATCCTACAGGGAGGAAGTGGCACAGCTGGTTGAATGGTGTGGTGCAAACAACCTGTTCCTCAACGAGAGTAAGACAAAGGAGGTTGTGATGGACTTCAGGAGAAACTCCGCCGACCACCTGCCACTGACCATCGACAGCTTGACTGTGGAGAGAGTCAGCAGCACTACATTCCTCGGGGTGGACATAACAGAAGACCTCAACAAGGCCACCGACACTACATTGCTCTCCAAGAAGGTGCATCAGCGCTTACATCTTCTGCACAGACTAAAAAAGATCAAGTCTTCCACCGCTTATCCACACCACTTTCTACAAGGGAACCATTGTGAGCATGCTGACACATCACTGTCTGGTATGGGAACATAGCTGCAAAGATCATCGGGGCCCCTCTCCCCTCCATTCTGGATATCTACCTTGCACGATGCTCCAGCAAAGCCAACAGTTTTGTGAAGGCCCCCACCAATTCCTCCAATTATCTCGTCCAGCTCTTGCCCTTGCCACCAGAGCATCAGAGCCTGCTCTGCCAGTCTGCTCAACCTTTTTATTCCCGAGGCTGTGAGGACCCCCACTTCCACTTTAATCACCACCCCGAAACGCCATCCGCAAACCTACCTCTTAAAACCAATCGAAGAACTGAAGGTGTAAAGGCAAACTATTGCATTGGTTACCGGAGTTATAATAATTATTCATTTGGATGGGCTGTAGGCTTGGCTGTATATCTGTAGGAACAGCAGCTGTCTGTCAATACAGTGTGCTCAATAGAAAGGAAATGTGACAAACTTTGGCTTAATGCTTACGGATGTTAGCTAAGGCAGGGATGCAGGTTCAGTTTTTTTTGTTTTCTTTGTGGACCATGCATTTAGACTCATTTACACATGCTGACTGGTTCAACATCCCAAAAAGGTGTAAGGTAATGATGTACTTACCATTCACAGTTGTGACCAAACACTGCAACAGAAGAGAGAAAAAATAACAGACACAATGTTACGATATTTCTGTATGTTTGTGGATCTTACAAAGCAAAAAAAAGAAGAAAAAGACAAATGTATTAAGGGAGAGAACTATAGTGAGGAATCCTGTAGGACTGTACGAGATTGAGAAGGAACTAATGTTAAAACAAACTCTTACTGTTGGAGGTTCAGGAAGTGAGCAGTCTGAAAATAAGACAAACATTCATTTATTAATTCCAGAAGATGTAACGACAAACATGTTGATCTTCTAGAGGTGTCTACAGTGAGAGAGGATGAAGATCACGAGTTACCTCTTGCTCCGTTCTGCTTGAGTTCTCCAGTTATTTGGAAGATCAGAGTCTCCGTCTCTGTCAGCAAGAAAGGTAACGCCTGAAACAGTCTCTGAAATCTGAGAAAGAACCGCAGAATTATAGCAGGTCTCAGCGCAAGAGACACCAGAGACTCAATATCATGTGCCAAATACACTTACATCAGTATGTAGGAGCTGCACGGAATAAAGGTCTGTAGGAACACAAAGAAGCGTCAGTGTCGACATCACACATTTGATTCACGAGACTCATTTGACCACTGTGCATTTACTTTACAATCACATTTAAAGTAAGTCACATTTAACTGCAAAGTCTGTGGCATCACACCGGGGGTTAATGGAGAGCCACTGAGAACGGCTGTGTAAATTTTACCGTCTTTGAGATTACGAGCAGGTTTTGAAGAACATTAGGAAGATCTCTTTCCACAGGAGACACAAGCAGATAATCAAACACTCTATTGATGATGACGTCCTTCTCTGGAAAACCAGGTAGATTTTCAACCATCAGTCCAGCCGTCTGGTTTGGAGTAAGATGGTCCAAGGTCTCCAACTAAAGACACAGAAGAACAAGAAAATAAGAATGAAGGGTGCAGTGTTGGTGGTGGTGTTTTTGTAAATCTTCGGGGATGAAGCCAAATGTGAAGGAATAAAGACATACGGGATTAAAGTTTCTGTTGATGGAGAGCAGATCCGTGAGAGACACAAACCCAGAGAACGGGCCAAAGTTCTTCTGTAGCCACTCAATGCTGTTGTTATTGGACACACAGGCCGCATCTGACACACACAACACACACAGTGAAATGACTTTCAGCACGTCAGGAACCTCCGCATGAAATATCAGTGAACCTCCACCTCACCTGTTGTGTTTCTTCTGAGGAAGGGCAGGATGAAGTTGTTCGCCATGTTTCTTCCTTGGGCCTCATTGACAAATCTGACCTCTGACAGACTGGGAAATGGTTGAGAATAAAGTTAAACAAGCATCTCATGGCAGTCCTGAGCTATTGCTGAGCAAATGCTTCTCTTACATGTGCTGGTAAGTTTGGCAGCTGAGGTTTTTGCTGCTAGTGCACTGCAGTAGGGATGGAGACGCAAACGGTAAAAACGGTTTCAGATTTGGAGCGAAAAACATGCTGATGAAACTGAAGTCACTCCATTGGTCAGGACTGATGCGCTGCAGTCTCAGCTCTCCAATCACATCCAGCACTTGGGACACAACATCATCTCTGATTGGCTGAGACTGAGGATGCAATGAGGAGGATTTACTGTCAGATTCCCAGTCAATCTTCCAGTGAACACCAGAGGAGAGATGTGCAAGATTTACTTACCATATTTGCTACTGTGCTAAAGCTGATGAGGGCTTCGTCCAGAACATCATTTGTTTTGGTGAAAAGCAGTTTCCAGATCTCCTTGGAGTAACTGCTGCTGCTGGATAGCTGACACATCAGGAGTTCAGTCAGGTTTACAGCAGTGAAGCCTGTGAGCTACAAACACAGAAGATTTCGTCAGTGGGCATCAACGTTCAGGAAATATTATGGTGATTCCGGGAACTGCTGCGTATTTGGAGGGATGTAGATTCCCAGATGATCATGAACATCATGTCAGTTTTCTGCTCGTGGTCTTCTTACCGAAGAGCAAGCGTACTGCTGCAGGTCCACACTACAGTGGCTGCTCACGAGTCCAGTGGACAGGAGAGTCTCGTTACTGTGGAAGACATCAGAATTTCATGAGATGATAAATTCTCTCATTAATTTGAAATATTTGAAATAATTTTTTTATATTTATTTATAATAAATATAATTTTCAGTTAAAGGTTCATAATGGAAACCACCTTCTGACTCCATTACAAATTGAGGATTCTGTAAAAGTAAAAAAAGGAAAATATGATATTTTGAATAGACAATGTATTGTCAATCAATCAATCAATCAATTACTTTTATTTCTATAGCGCTTTTAACAATACAGATTGTAGCAACGGACTGAACATTATCAAGTAGGAGAACAGAGTGATGGTAATGTATAATGACGAGAATTAAACTATTTCAACAAAGTCAAGACAACAAATCACTAGAAAATAGGTGTCCCCAAATAAGCAAGCCAGAGGCGACAGCGGCAAAGAACAATAACCTCATATTTTATTTTATCTTTAATGATACTTTACAGCTTATTTACAATATATAACTTACCATTGATTGGTGTTGAAATACACTGCAAAGACATGCCCATAAATCAGTAATAGTTCATTAAGCTCTTTTCCTTGATGTTTGAGAAAATATCAACTGATAACTGACAACTGTGTTCCTTACCGTATCAGGTGGAGGAAAACAGCCTGTTTAAAACAGTAGTGAAATCTCATTATTATAATACAGAAAAATGTGCCTATCAATCTTAAATATAGCTCAGCTATACTTCCTTAACTCTAAAATATCTACACAATTAAAGCCTTATATCTAAATAAATTAGGCTCCCAATTTGATATATAAATGAAAACTTTTCCGATGCATTTTTTTTCACTTAATTTCTCTGTCAATATTACTGCTATCACAAAATGACCACCACATTCAGAATCTTTTCTCAGACATATACATACACACATTTTGTCAAGATTATAAAGTTCTGATTGTAAAATAACATAATACATTTTGTAAAATATGATATTTGGCACCCTTAGGGGGAGGAGACTGCCAAAAGATTTTAAAGTACCAATGTTTTTTTTACAGGATGAATGTTCATGCTTTCAAATAATATCTAACTTAGGGTGATTACTAAAACATTTGATAGAGTTAAAAGGTATTAAAATATTTCATGTTTGTGGGCCCACTGGTGGGCCAGTGACACTTTTTAAATATATGTAGTTAGTCTGCTATAATTTTAATTTGTTTTGTTTGTGTGAATGTATTTGTACCGAGAGGAGCCATCTGTTCCAGCTGACTTATGTAGTTCCTGATGGGTTGCACCATGTGTGGAGGAACCACAGATTCATGCAGCCTTTGAACTCTGAAAGAGAAAGAGACATTTTGTGAAACTGTGACTGAAATCATTCAGAAACAGTAGCAGACAGCAGTTTAACTGGTACTTACATCTGCTGGTAAGACGAGCACTCCAAACCCATCTGACACCAAAACAAAACAAGATACAATTCACCTTAATGCAAAGCAAATAAACATGCTGCATGCAGTCCTCAGACAATCTCAACAAACTCATCCACATATGCATATCATATCTCTTTTTCTCTCTGTTTTTATATCATATTGTTACTGTTTTATTTATTGTCTTTTAGTCTTATATTTCACTTTATTACCTTAAATGTATGTCTTTTCTGCAAAATAAAGTTCTTTCTGAGAGACAGTACCTGTGTATCCATTGCCCTTCAAATTGCGCAAAATAAAAATGCAAATTGAATACACAACTAATAGAATTGCATCAATTTTACAAAACCTCTTACACATCGCAAAAAAATTTTATGCTCACATGAGGTGGTTTTTCAGGCAATTTGAAAAATAAATATTTCGCAAAACTGCAATGGAATGCATTTACCATTGCGTTTATCTGTGGCTCTCTTCGACCACCAACGGAGGACACCCTCTCCGGAGTATTAACTCTCATTCGGACTTCATTTCCCCCACACCCCATGCCTAGGACTAATTACTGCCTGGTCTCTCTCGTTAGCTCCTCTTTATGAACTTTGCCCAAACACTCAGAGGACGCAAAGTCTTGTTTAACCTGTCTGACCTGTCTGGTTGATTTTCTCATGTGTGATTCTGGACTGTGTTACCTCTTGTAATTCTCTGCCACCTGTCCTTCTGTCATTTCGTAATACTATTTTTGTCAGCATTTATAAAATATTGGCAAAGTTTAGCGCAAATCTGTAATGGAAAAGTGGCTAGTGTTTGGCAGAGATGCTCTTACCTGGTTAGCGAGCATGATGACATATTCAAGCATCTCAAGTAGACCACGTTCTTCAGGAGAAACCAGGATGTGATTAAATACCATGTTTATTACAAGGTTTTTCTCTGGTAGACCTACAAAATCCTCAACTATGAGCTCAGCTGTTTGTCTGGGAGAGAGAACCACCAGTGCATCAATCTGAAATGCACAAAGAAAACACTTCATGTAACAAAGACTACATTTAATGTTGCAGAGATCCAATTTGCCAGTTACATGAGAAGGTCAAGAATAAAGCTATATTTTCATTTTGGATACAAAATAAAGCAAACTAAGATGTTCTGGTTAGTGGCAACACAGGTAACTCACAGCATTGAAATATTGGTACAGCTGGTACATTTCCCTCAACGTTGCAAACTCTGAAAATCCACCAAGATTCAGAGTAACCCAGATGCTGCTGTTCTCCGCAGGGCAGCCACCTAAAGCATATTAATAACCTATTTTATAGATGGATGGATAGATGGAGAGACAGATATACAGATAGATAGACAGACGTACCGGAAACATTTTGTCGGCTTAGGAAGGAAACAATGAAATACTGATAAACACCCTGCAAAGCTTCTTCTGGCATCAGGAGCGTGTTGTCACTGAGTTCTGAAACACTGACAGCACAACATGAAGAGTGGAGGTAAGTTGAGAATAGACTTAATTTGCTGGGATTAGCACTGATGTCTTCACTGCACGTACAGTATCTGAAAGGTCTGGCAGCTGAACTCTTTGTGGCTGAGGCACGTGAGATATTCTGGAGTCAGTGTGGAGAGCAGAGGCTTTAACTTGATCTGGAACCATAATCTTACAAATGACTCATCCTGCAAGTTGCTCATCGTGAAGGTGTCATGAACCATTTGGTCTAGGAGGTCGCTGAAGGGGGAACTCTGAGAACTGAAGTTCTGGGCAAGAAATAACATACAAACCAAAACTATGTCAAAAACTGTTGTGTTTCTACACAGCTGATGTGAGATCTGGCAGGTCTTACGGTCATGGAGAGCTGCTGCAGGAGAGCGTTGAGGTTTTGGGAGAGATGCAGAAGCACACTTGAGAGCGTCTCCTCGTTGAGCGTGAGGTTTGAGCGTGCTGCGCAGTGCAGGACCGTTGCCACATGTTCCACCAGGTCCGTTAGCTGGAATGACATGAAGAAACTGTGTGAGATATGCTATGAAATCCCAGCAGCGAAGATGCCTGGAGTAATGTGCATATATGTTCCGAGTATGTGATTAGCTTACTCCACATGTTCTGTTATCAATAAAGACACTGCAGATGTCCCGACTTTCATTCTGCGCTTCAGTTCCCATCCCCATCTCAATGTAGCTAAAGAGAAACCACATCAGAGCATTTTCATCACTTTACAAGAGGAAGCCTCTGGATAACTGTGACACTACCATCATGGTAAACTCACAACTGGTGATGGAAGACAGCCGAGAGGTTGGGGTGGATTTCTATCCCAGGAGGAAGGAATCGCCGGAGTATGGGAGAAACCACATGTGTGAACCAGTCGTTAACATTCACTGGGTCAAAAGTGGCCATCTGCTGGTTGGAATTCTGCTTGAAAGGAGCAGCGAGCTCGGCGAGAGTCAAGTTGATCATGGCCTGCATCATTGTGGCGCTCCGCATGTTTTGCTTCAGGAAGAAAGCATATACAGACAGCAGAAATCTGAGATGGGGTTTGGGCTTGTAATGTCTGACTGAATGTGTGAGGGTGCTGTTACCTGCTTCGTCAAGGACACAAACTGTCTAACAAAACTCTGGACAGGACTAAATGCCGTCATTAATCCATTCAGCACCTGAAGCCACAAATCAGACTAAATTACTCATTCAACATCTCAGGATATTGCCACATTAGAGTCTCTTAAATATACACTTATCAACTCATCTACATCATGACTGAGCAGCTCTGGTTTTCAAGATCCACTTTCCTGCACATCAACCCTGATGAAAATAACCCGTTTGGATTAGGGTTGGGGCTGAGCTCTGCAGGGAAATGGATCTTGAGGTCCAGAGTTACCCAGCCCTGATCTACATCAGTGATTGGCATGATTCTTGCCTGTCCGAGAGGGTCGTGAGGTGAAGTGGTTGGAACGGTGCTCATATAATACACTGTGCCATTATTTGAAGGCCATGGATCCTCAGAGGGCATCAGAGAGGAAAGCAAACTCTGAAACACCAGGCCAAGGGAACTGTTTGTCAAGCCCACCACCTCCGGATGAAGGAGAAGCTCTGCCTTCTGCTCTTGACTCAAGAGGTGCAAAACCTCCAGCTGATGAGACAAGGTAGAACCTTAGAACACCTCTGTGACATCAGCACAGAACTAAGGATGACGTCAGGAAAACACCAGATGCAAGAGTGAGTGTTCCTACCCCGCTGAAGAGCATGTTGATGGATGTGAAGTCGCGCACTTGAGCCATGACAGAGAACGAGCCAAAGTTCTTCAGGAGCCAGTCCTCAGTGCTGTCCTCTGGATCTACACAACCTACAACAACACCGGCATACAATCAGACTCAAACCTGCACAGAATACACGCGAGCAGTTCTGGAGGGGAAGAGTTACCTGAGGATGCATTTCTAGAAAGAAACGGGTACATGAAGAAGGAATAGATCCACTTCTGTCGCACTGGGTCCAGACCGGAGAAATGCTGACTCAGCTCCTTTACACTATACACACAACAAATAATTGACACAGTCAGTCACACTCATTCATATTCTGCTTCTGGTCTATAAATGCACAGGAGTGTGCTATCGTACATAGTCTGGTAGGCGCTGCAGCTGAAGTTTCTGTTGCTGAGGCAGGTGAGGAAGTTTCTGGAAACGGACGACAGCAGAGGAGTGAGCTTGATGTCCAGCCAGGCTCTGATCACATGATCCTCGTTCATACCGATGCCTCCCGACAGATCTAGGACCGGCACGCCGGCCACACTGGAGCGCTGTGAGACAGACAGCGTCATGGCAGAGCTGCAGCAGTGAAGGCTCATGAGATATGTGTGTGTGCTGGGGTACCATGAAGGAGTAGACGTCCAGAGCTGCGCTGATCAGACCCTTCAGGTGCAGTATGTGGTCTGCGTCTGGCTCAGATGGCACTCCAACACACATCAGGAAGCCCCGCGTGGGACCATCCAGCTGAACACAGCACAGAATGAGAGTGAGACATTACAGCATCAAATGTGTATTTGAGTCCCATTCCAGAGAAGTCTGCCTGCCACGCTCAAATATATTTATTTCAAATCAGCAAGAAATAGTGCTGAAAAGCTTATATATCAGGCTGTAGTTTGGGTTGCTTGCCACTGTCATCAGTTAAAAGATTCAGTCATGTTACTGATTTACCTGCACTGACAGATGAGGACAGAACCGCACTGATCAGAATAATGACATCATTCTCTTTTGCAGAGATGCTTTACAGCTAAAATTGGATTTGTTTCATAGCTGATGAATTTTACAACATTAACAGTTTTTTTCTTAATTTTTACTGTGAAGCATCTTTATAAGGTGCTAATAAATCAAAGTGACTTGACTTGATTTGGGCTCTCTCAACAGAATCTACATGTTTTCCATGTTATCTGCTCTAGAAGTCTATCAGTAGCATACTCTTTCTGTAGTGACTGATGGGAGTGGTCCACTGTGTCAGAGATCCCTGTTTTGTCTAGGCTACTTTTATTCAGAAAGAGTGGTCATGTCCCCTTCGGTTTCATGTTTCTGTCTGGAAGATTGCCTAATCAGCCTGTCTGTGTCCATCTCCAGTGTGGCTCTGCTGTTGGTAATGGATGGATCTGGTTAATCAGTGTAACACCTCTGAGATCTCGGTACACTCAAAAAAAAAAAAAAAAACTAAACTCTATTACGTAATTAAGGACCCACAAACAAATTCCACACAACGGTTCCACACGAACAAATTGTTTATTATTTTTGTGCATGGGATTTTTAAAAAATTTATATGAACAGAGCTTTTGTGATTCACTATGACTTTCCCACAATAAATTCTTAATTCGTTGGTTATTAATAGTTAGTAAGGTAGTTGTAAAGTTTAGGTATTGGCTAGTATTAGGTATCTAGAATAAGGCATTAATATATGCTTTATTAGTACTAACAAATGTGAATGCGTGTGGTTAGCTCCGCAGTCCCAAACAGACAAAACTCTCCAACAAAGAACTATCTAAAAATATCTGTGTGTGTGTGTTTGAGCTCACATCAGTGCATTGTTCTTCTGTTAGTCCTGCACTCGTTCCACTGGTTTGACTGTGAGTAATGAAATGAGATGGAGATTAATGTGGGCAGAGGGAGGAGATGGAGCTGAATAGAAAGTGAGCGAAAGGTCACAATGTATGAAAGTCAGAAATGTAAAGTCATTTCACAACAACAGCATAAATCACACGAAAAGATTGCAATCTGGATCCTTTTGTCTCAAACGTTTCTATGGATTACATAATGGAAAGATCTGAAGTGCTTCACTCACATCTGCAGCACTGAACAAACGCTGCCTGAAAACACAGAGAGACAGAGAGTCAGGTGTCTTATCTGTTTGCTGGACACTGTGGCAAAAACAACTCTGACAGGGAGGTCAAGCCTGCATTTAACCTGTGTATTAGACAACTAATACCAAGTAAAGTGCACATATATCAATCAGAGTCTGTGTGATTTCTTTCTATGAGAAGGACAGTCAGACATGAAAACAATGAATAATAACTGAATTATTAATGTCATTGTAGACAGCATTTGAAGGAGTCCATTGACCAATCATAATCAGGTATTCCAGAGCATGAAATAAAATAATCCATAATTTGGACATTATGCTCTCTTTTGTTAATTAGTGTGCTGTTTTATTAATGAGTATAAATATGTGGACTCACCGAAGCCCATTGCTCCTACATAGAGGAGCAGGAAAATCAGGAGCGTTCTCATAACGACTGGTCTGCTTCTGGAGATATTCAGCTCTAAGAGAAACAGACACAAACCCAGATCAATGGCATACTTGTTGACGATTGCAGCATGTAATAACTGGAGATTCATTAGTCTCATACAGTACAAGAAAGATTTTACAGCTGCTTGAAGAAGTGATAAAAACAACCCTGACTGACACACTGCATCAATGGTTTAATACCATAAAAAATATTTCAGTGAGTTTATTTGTTTAAAAAACAAACTGTAAAATACCTTAAACATTTATTAGCACTGATAATCGGAAATAATTCTTAAGCAGAAAACCAGAAAAACTTTACACACAAATCCAAAAATTAGACACAAAATGCCTCACTTCAAACACCTTCACCATAATCATTCCTGTCAGATGTGTGTGTTACACAGATGTGTTTTGTAAAGTGTTTAGTGAATGTCTGAGAATGAGTGCCTGGTTTTGTAGATTTGGTGTGTTTTTGTTGTTTGAGAGACAGCTTCAGAAACTGTGTGACAAGAGAAGATTCTGTGAGTAAACAGCTGAAACAATGTCACATTCATGCTCTGATTGTGTGCTGAAAGTGATTAATTACTCCACAGCCGTTCTGTTTGTCCCTCATCACCCTCACACCCTGTTAAGTCCTGTGTTTGATCATATAATATATTATAATATAACCCATGAACTACGTTCAGCTGTTCATATGAAGTAGGCTCAGGTGTTCTCTGAGGGTGTTGTGGCGTCATGTGTTGGATCACAGCAGCACATTCTCACACACATCTCTGTCATTCCTCTCAGAACACAACAGAGCGAGCCACAGCTGGTGAAACCGGTCGAGCGAGGAGATCACACACTCTTCAACACAAATGCCATCTCTTAAAACAGAACAATCAAACTATGACAAAAACAATGGCATTCTGTCGCTGATGATTGACTTATGAAATGTGAAATGCAAATAAGTGCCTTTGTGAATGGAATGAAGGAAATCATAATGATGATTTGAAATTTTACAGGTACATGTTTAAAATGTCACAGACTGCAAATACATACGCACACAGTATCCTGGGAGTCATACACAAAGTAATTTTAGAATAATAATATACTTGATTTGATGGAAATAAATGACTTCATATCAGATATCAGCTGCTGGAAGAATCTAGTACCACATTTCTAGTGTGATATAAACTGTAACGAGCTATCAGCCAATCAGACGATATATGGATAAATCATATCCAAATATTCCGGTGTATGAACTGTGTGACTGAACTGACAGTGATATATGATCGCAAAAGGATTTTCAGCTGTGTACTTTTGCAGCATGAGGCGATCTTGAAATCAAACTCAAAATATAATTCTGACAAGTGTAATTCTGTAGAGGTACGTACTCTACCCCGCATTCTCACGCCGTTCCTAAGTAATCAGTTCTGTTTCTACATTTGTTCATCTGTAAACTACTGTAATAATAAAATGAGCAAGGTTTCAAAAGCGCTCATGATTCAAATATCATTTCATTTTGCTTCATTTTCATAAGATGGCAGCGCTTATTACAAAACACTCCTGAGACGTCTTCAGTTCTTCAGATATGAGATCTCACCACGATCGGCTCATGATGGAAACATCTGCTAATGTCTGACTTGATCTTTCCAAGACCAAACTCGCACATGATTTGGTAACACTTTATTTCAATAGTTTCTACTAATATCTTCTAACACTTTATTTTGATGAGTACACAACACAGTCAGAAACTTATTCTGCTAACCTTCAGCCTGCCCCAACAGTCTACTCTGAGACTTAGTGACATGTAGCTGTGCGTTATCTCCCACTGAAATGATCTCCCACTGAAAAACACTCATGAAGCAGTTCATGTTAATCGCTGTTCATTTCAATTGTTACTAAAACATTTAAAGGTTGTATCTTAATGTTATTGACCTGAGCTAACATGAACTGAATTCTGTAAGAGAAGAAGTGCCTGTTAACTAACATTAGATAATGAGACTCTTTGTGAAATGTTGATGAAATGTTCCATCGCACACTCGTCTAAAACGTCTGGTGTGATTCGATTAAGAAGAGATCAGATTTTAAGCAGCTCTGAGATTATCTGACTGTGTCCCTATCATTAAAACTCTACACTACAGTCCCAGGTAAACCTCACAACACGCTTTACATGAAGAGAAATCACTGAGCTTACCTGTCAGGTGTGTTTGTCATGAAGATATGAGTCTGTCCTACAGCCTACAGCTACAGCCATTCACCAGACTCCACCCACAGCACTGTGTGTGTGTGTGTGTGTGTGTGTGAGAGAGAGAGAGACTGAGAGACAAACAGGTCACAGGTAAGAGTGTCTAGACAGAGACACCAGGGAGACATCTGGCCAATTAATGATATGAAACAGGGAGAAACAGAACAAGTGTAGATGAGGGAGGACTATCGCCGTGATTTTGCTAAGTAAGACATGTTCTTGGATCAACATTACTGTCCACAGGTATAGACAAACATAGACAATTCCTACTCCTGAAGCTAACCCTACCAAGAATGTATTCTTAAAATCAGTGTGAAATAATAACTGATTAACAAGAGCACCTAACCCTGATCACAAACCTACAAGTGATGTTGATTGATATCGACTGATCGCTTGATTGAAATGTTGTTCAGGAACATCATGGTGAAATCACACGCACTGAGGGAGGACAGCAGTTCAGGAAGAAGAGGTGAAGGGACACAGTCAACAGAACCGGGGCGGAGCCGACAGTGGGAGGAGCTAGGAGGAGGAGGGGCTAGACGAAGACCCTGGCCTCATGTAATCCTTGGGTGTCTATAAATTCTTACCAGCACTCATGTTTACAACGTCTTTGGTGAGAAAAAGTGCTTGGTGTCAGGCTCTGAGAAGATGCACGCACGTCCTGATTTTGCCAAGTACTATGTGCCCCTTGGTTAACATATTTTTTGTTGACCCTGGAGAAACATTTTAATGCAAAAATATAGACCTAAACCTACCCTGACCCATAAGTAATGCCTAAAATCAGAGGAAATGATAGATGACACTGACTGAACACTGATTGTAAGCCTAAGTTTCTTCACATTTGATTGGATAATCACAATGTTGTTCCAGGGACGAAATCCGGTTAGCAGCAGATGTACACACTGTACGAGGGATGAGGAAGCTAGGAGACAAAGACTGAGCTGGAGTCAAGGCGCCTCATTTATAAAATGTTGTGCAGAAACAATCCAAAATTTGATCGTACGATCATTTCTCAGATATGAACAGAAAACGCAAATGATCTTGAACTTAAGCACAAATGAATGGTTTGTAAACGACCCCTAATTAATGTCATTAAAATATAAAACATCACCAGTCATCATCATTTAGAGCAGCGATACCCAACAATAAAATACTCTGACAATAAAAAGTGTGTACATCTGCGCAGACCCTGACGTGACGCAGACAATGTTTCCACGTCAAAGACCACTTTTATAAATATGAGCGCTGGCATGGATTTAAGCATACACACACTCTACGATCAAATATGCTTTATAAACGAGGTCGAGACGGGTCCATCAGTCACAGCAGGATGAAGGCTGCTGAAGTCCTCCTCAGAAACAACAACACAATACAAACAACAGTCATCATATAAAAATAAAAGTGACCACAACATTTTAATTTAGTAAAAACACACATATCCTATATTTAAGAGTATTCATGAATACCTAATTTGACATATTTATGAGAAGAATAATTAACAACAGAAGAAGTGACACCTCTGAATCACAAAAGTGAGTGGAATTGGAATCAAATTTATTAGGAGAAACAGCATTACAGAATATGTGATAGGACGTCCTGAAATGAGGAAGTATTTCACTAAACCCTGGGTCATATTTATTAAGCGCTCACAGACCGGTCTAACCAGCTACAGACGGCCGGGTGGAAATGAAGCTCTCACGTTCTGCATCACACGTCTGCTGTAGAGACTCCAGTACTGAGATATCCTCAACATCTCTCTGTCCTGAAGCTCAGCGGAAAACACTCAAGTATTAACCTACTCCGGCAGGACATCAGTCAAACACATGATAAAGACAGTGTTCTGCAGAGACGCTGATTGGCAGACTACACATCGATCTGAAGAAGGCAGTGCTAATGCTGCGCTGTGGATTCAACTCATAGCAAAGGTCCTCTCATGTATTTCACAAATAATCTATTAACCTAATGCATACGGTTACACAAATGGTTGGTAACATGTACATGCTTTTAATTCAGATTGGGTTAAGCTGCTCAAGAAAATAAATTTGGTTTCCAAACAAAGTCTGATCTTGAAATGAGTCAAAATCTTTCTCAGTCACTGGAGAAGACCCTACTTCAGCCGAACTGCCATTTCTCTTGATATTTCTGCATGTGTCAGAATCTTTCATCTCAAGCATGTCATGTTGCATTCAGGGTGTGTTTCATAGCTTCAGGCCTCCGCTCGAGTTATTTTCTCACAGCGTTTCCTGATTGATGCGGGTCAGCAATCCTCTGCTTCACACTATCACTGCGATCTCAGGTTTACCACAGTCAAATACGCACTGTATTTCACCTCATATTTAGATGTAAGTCATGGTTGATCAAATAAGCTAGTGAGAGTAGAACTTGACTGTTATCCTCTTCTTACTGAATAATTACTGTACATTAATCTACCTGAGAAGATGTCCCGACTGCCCCGGCCCAACACAACTGCTACTGAATATTCCTTGTAAGTGCTTGAGAACACATTGCTTCATCATAATTTAAAACATTTACATTAAGACTAGCACTTTCCATTCTATATCTATTCAATTTGTTTTTCTGTTTATTAAAAGAATACAGTGTTCAGACTAACTGGCACTTGCTGGTGTGCTGGGCTCTTCTCGTTTGTAAGTGTCTGTGGATGAAGGCCTCTGCTCACCCACACGGAAATAACCTATATAAACATATATGTTTTAATATAGGTTTATAATATATGCGACATATGTAAAATTGGCTGTTTTCCTATATTATATGTACATACTGTATATGCACCTATATGTTCACCTATATATTAGTAAAATTATTAAAATATAAAAAAATGATTTTTAACCCATCCAAGCGCACACACACAGCAGTGAGACGTGCTCAAGGGTCCCACCTCAGTCATGGCTCTGAAGCTGGAGAGAGAGCTGGTTACTCATTCCCACCCACAATCCCTGCCAGACCTTACAAGTCCAACTCCCTATCCATTAGGCCACAACTGCCCCCACAAAACAATTGTTAAAATTAAACCTTTTTAAAAGAATATGTGTGGCATATGCATATATACTGCATATAGGTTTCATATATGCGCATGTATCCTCATATAAGTTCTTTCCATGTGGGAAGTGACTAAATGTGATGAAAGTGTAGTCTGGCACTCTGCATCTCTTCTGATTCTACAGAAACTCTATATAAAGCTGAAGCACTGCTGACCTTACTCAGTAAGAGTTTTTGACCTTTAAAGCCTCACATTTTTGGATATGGTGCAACAAGCTCTGCACACCAGGGGCCTTATTTATAACATTTTGCACACAAGCAATCCTAGATTTGATCTTATGATAATTTCCCAAATATATGCACGTTTGACTCTAAACACATGTACGCCTCTCTTCCAGATGTGAAATCTATAAATCACAAATAATCCTAAACTCCTTACATTTTCAAACCCTGCAATAAAAATAAAAAGACGCAGATGTTCCGGATTTTTGCAGGATTGTTTTCATATGCCTTTACTGAGGAAGGGTAAGGAAGCCCAAACAGAAGAAGTGTTGCAGTGATGCTTGTACTTCAATAGATGTCTTCTTTCTCCACATATGATCATGCAGCTCAGCTAAAGTGACTATCAGGGTCTTGATAACCACGGAAACCATAGCCCTTCTCCATCAGTTCCTCAGTTTGGCCACGAGGCTGGATCTAGGAAGAGTCCTGGTTGTTTCAAACTTCTTTATTCAGGGTAACAGAGACTACATGCCTCTGTGACCCTCAGTGATGCAGATTTCTTCTGAGCTCTTCAGGTAGTTCTTTGGACCTCAGGGCTTGGTTTTTGCTCTGATATGCATCAGCTGTTAGTGCTTTTATTAAGACGTGTGTGCCTTAATAATTCATATTTAACTGAATGTGTCACTTGAAGTGTTGTAACATCTGCTAGCTCCTTAAGACGATCCTCAAAGTGCAGTCCCAGCAGAGACTATACTCTGTTTCTGATGCTTCTCTTTGTGTTTGATTGACAGAGTGGTTCAAAATGATAGTGACTCATGCTTTTTAATGGCTAAATTTATTATTTATTATTTATAAATTATTTTTGGATTCATATACTGTATAGTAAAATAGCCTAGGTTTATGTGGGAAGAAATGAATGTAAATCTGTGTAGTATAAGCCAGCAACATAACAATATGTGAAGAATAAAAAAATACTTTCAGATGCCAATGCCGACTGAGCTGCTGGTGCCTAGACTTATTTATTACTTGTTTATTTGTTTATTATTATTTTTTAATTGTCAGGTTTATCTCACTTCTGTGTACAGATTTGTAAACAAAATGTTTAATTTGGTACAGGAACACACACACACACACACACAGATCTGTGCGTGAACAATGATATTTTGGTAATTCACAATATATCAGCAAACATAAAATGCATGTTAATTTTATTGAAGAAAAATAATTTTACAGTAACAAAGAATGTGAAAATAATAAGGCACAAAATAATTTGCTATTCTATCATATTAATTTAACAAAATTGTGATTTCCTTCATTTTTGCCAGCATGTGTGAATATGTTTTTTTAGACTATACTTGTTTTAAATAATTTCACAGATTTGTTATAAAATCATTACAGATTAAATTAAAAATAACTTCAGAACACATATGATTATAAAGACACAAGAGAGATATAAAAATCAATATACTGTATACTATTAACTACTGCTATTAATTTAATAATGCTCTGATTCATTTCTGATGTTACATTAATGATCCAATGTGTTCATCTAACTGATTTTTGATTACCAATGTTGTATCATGTGTCATGTGAAGGTCAGAAGCCACACGCAGGACACGAGGAGCCACAAGCCTGGACCGAGACGAAGAGCTGATGCAGATCCTGAAACACACACACATCATAGATCACACACAGGTCTGACGGTGAGCCTCAGAGATCAGAGACAGTGGGCGGGGCTTTACCCTGTACGGTGACGTTGGCTGCAGCTGAAGCCGTCGGCTGTGTGGCGCTGCTGCTGCTGCTGCTGCTGCTGTTCAGGACTGTGATGGGTGCAGCTGTGCTCGGATCGGATCGGCCTCCAAACAGACCCAAGTTCAGCGTGTCTAACTGAGACTGCGGCTGTGAGGAGATCCAGGCCTTGACCACAGAGTCGTTCTCAAACACCTTCAGATCAGCCACGGCTGAGCCCATGAGAGCACGCACGTCCGACACGCTCAGAGCCTGAAACACACAGAGTACAGTCACACATCTGCACTGAGAGCAGCACCTGTGTGTGTGTGTGTGTGTGTGTGTGTTACCATCACTACAGGAATGCTGAGGCTCCTGAAGGTGCTGATGTCCAGACTGATGTTAAAAGAGGACAAAGCCCTCACGTCCTCAACCGGAGCGCCACCTGCATACACACACACACACACACACACATTTTCTTTATTATGAAAAAGCAATTCAAATGTAAAATCATGCAAACCACAATTGACATAATAGAGCTAAGCATCATATCCATTCTAGTTTTCTGTCTAAAAATGCTTAAAATAATGCCTAAAAGCAACTAAAGCGTGTTCTTTATGCTGTTTGAAGTTGAGTTTCAATCAAATACTGCCATATTACTCTAAAAACTGAAATGAATGATTTAGATTGCTCAGGAAATAGTTTTTCTGAAGTGGCTCACCACTGGAGCCCGGTGGAAAGGTCTGGTACTGCGCCCAATTTAAAGCCACCTTTAATCTCATTTCAAACCTCAATTTTGAACACTTCTTTAGTTTTGTAGCGCTGAATTTCTAGTAGCTTTAGATTTCCTACATGTTTTTGTACAAGCAGTGCAGTACATTTAAAGTCTTATGTTTTTTATAAGTAAAGCCTTAAGTCTGTGCCTCAAAGAACGCAAGTCTTTTGACAGTTTAAGTTGCAAACGCCATCTTCAGCTCAATATACTGTATAAGACTGACAGTTAACAGGTTAAGGTTGGGTTATTGTTCAGAGTTGACATGCTTCTGAACAAGCCCACCGAGTTTATGAGATATCTGTGAGTGTGTGTTACCGAGGTAGGGGCTGATGAGGTGGAAGTAAATAGGGCCGTTCCTGCGTTGAGCTCTGAACGAGGAGTTGGCAGTGCTGTACAGAACTGATTTCTGCTCCACCGAGCACGAGGACAGATCCAGAACTTCTGCATTACTGCATACGAGGAGAAAGAGACATGAACGAGTGAGCAGAGTGATCTGGTAAACGAGTGTGTGAGCGAGGGATTGAGTGTGTGTAGCACCTCAGGTCTGTTTCTTTAATGATCTGAAGTGTTGAGACGTTCAGCGAGCAGATGTTTGAGCCGATGATGTTCAGCTCATTAGTGCCTAAAGTGTGACCGGCCACACTCAGATACCTGAGGATCACCTCCTTACTCTGATGATAATAAAAAAATGCTTCTCAATATCATAGTCAGCATTAGCTCGTGTGTTATCTCACATTAAAAATTAGAAATACATTTGATACAGTATTTATTCATCTATGATAAAAGCTGTTGCATAAAATACAGTTGTCCATTGTTAGTTAACTTTTGCTCAGATCCATTAAATAATTTATATTGATGCATTTAGCAGACTGAAGAAATGAACACAAACAAGACAAAACTGCCGGCTGTTTTTCCGAGCAGAGAAGGAATGTAGTTAGTGAGGTTTGAGTCGCTGACCTTGTCTTTGTCCCATTCTCCGTTGTTTCTGCTCAGGAGCGCGTTCAGCGTGTTGATGCTGGTGATGTTCCAGGTCCTGATCTCGTCCAGCGTGGCTTGCCGTGACACAGACGAGAGCAGCTGTAGAGTGCTGTCGGAGAGTCCGGCCGGATACACCTGGAACACACAGCGGTCATCAGCGTCGGCCAGCGGTCACCGCCGGTCATCAGCACAGATCACTCACCTGCTTCAGCTTGCTAAGAATGATTCTCTGGAAGCTGTTGTCGTCCACCTTCTCTGAAACGGCGGCCAGGTTGTCTTTGAGCACCCTGGTGGTCAGACAGGCATCGAACTGGTCCGCGATGTAGCCGAAGGGGAAGGATGCGTCTGCTATCGTGGCCTCCGTGATGTTCCCGGCGGTGCAGTCTGACCGACACAAAAACCATCAAACATACGCAAACCTCCTCTTTGTGTCACAGAGGTTTAGCTGTTTTTTGAGCTCAGTTTAAGCATCCTGATTACCCAGATAGCACACGTACGTCTGCAAGACGTCTAACAAACATCTATTCCTATAGATGGAAATACAGATGTCAAATACTCGTCAAACCCGTGATGCAGGAGTTATTCTTCTTCTACTTCTTCTTTAATATTAATGAATAGCGGATTCAACACCACAACAATAGCAATAAAGGCACATTGTGTTTTTTCCAGCTGATAAAGGATATAAACATGGACAGCTAATCAGAATCCATCCTGCTATCACGAGCTGCAGGATTTAAAACCAAACTTGAAACCTGTCATCATCTCCTTGTTCTTAAAGTATTCAACAAATTCATTTCCCAAAGTCTTTAAATCACATAATGGTTAAAAGTTATATGCTTTCTGGTCGTTGTTATTATTTTTTAAATGCACACCCCCAGTTTCACAGACAAGGCTTAAGCTAGTCCCAGACTAAACTGCATGTTTGAACTGTCTCAGATGAAGATATCTTGCTCTGACATATCTTCAAACAGGTCAGTGTCATTGTTCTGTGTTAAGATGCTCACCTGTAATACTTTCTTATAAGGCATTTTTGTGAAAGGTGCTTAAATATCGTAATTTAACTAATGCCTAGTCCTGGCTTAAGCTAAGCCCTGTTTGTGAAATTGGGCCATAATGTACTATAAATGTAATTACACATAATATGTTAAAGATAATGGGCACAGATTGCAAAATATATTGATTCTTGTAGGTCATTGTGTGTGTGTTTACCCGCAGAGCGCCTGATTCTGCTTCGAGCGTCTAACTCAGCGTTGCAGTTTTTAAAGAGTTTCTTCAGTTTGGGCTTCTCTGTGTTTCTCGTTCTCAGAAACGGCATGAACACCTTCATGTACTTCCTCTTCACAGTCTGCCATACACACACACACACATATACATGAATACAGTCAGCATTCACACACCTGGAACCACTGAGATTTAGAAAGTAAGCATCCGTACCGCGCTGAAGCGGCTCCAGAAGTCACCAGTGAAGTACAGCGGCAGAGTATTGAGTTTCTCCAGCGTCTGCTGATCCCATCCAGAAGAGCTCCTGAAAAACAACATGTTCATGAAACGGAACACACAGCCTTGCAGTCATAAACGCATTATTAAATTCACTGTAAGGATGTTTCATATCATATGTGCAGTTCAGTGCAATTACTCGAATGATCTCAGTGAGCTCAAGCTCGTTGACTGAATGAGCTAACAAACAGCTCATACAGTATTTCTCACCCATAGATGCTTTCTCCTGAGAGGAGCAGTGTTTGCACAGCGCTGATCTGAGCGTCGGAGAGGTCATGGCAGTTCTTCAGGCTCTCGATGATTGCTGGATCAGAGTTTTGGATGTAGACGGGGTCGAGGGTGCAGGTCAGGTTACCCAGAACCTCCACGTGATCTCTGCTTAATTTCTGACCCGAAATACCCTACAGCAACACACAGACATGCTTACAAGGGCCTGGGGGGAAGTGTGTGTGTGTGTGTCTGTAAGTGTGTGTGAGCTGCTCACCAGACAGTTTTGTGCATTGTCGAACAGAGTCTTCTGCTTGTCGAGGACGCCGGAAAGAACAGAGTAATCTGCTGTGCCCACGGCGCTGAAATATGAGCGGCAGCTCGCCTTCTCCACCTTCTCATAGCTGACCCCCAAAAACAACAAACACATTACCACAAACTAATAGATGGACAACCAAACCACAGATGACATCAAAATCAAACTCTGAAAGATTCATAAGTGAATATAAGGGCCCAACTAGAGAAGAGAATTTAAGGGTGTCATGTTTCATTTTTGTGTACTTCAGTATTGAGCATTACTAATTCCTGTGATTCTTTATGCAGTGAACATGCACGTATGTAAACATGACAGATATTGCACTACTAAGCTAGTATTTTACTGGAGTGCTGGGAGTGTAGTGAAAGAGCGATACTCTTCTTTATCTGGTACAAAAGCAATACTTGTCTGTTTTGACCCTGTATGATTTCTTATTATGTTAATTTGCCAAGCACTCACTTGTAGTAAAGCAGCATATCTGAAGGTAAATCTGTGAAGCTTGTGGAACTCTCGTCTTTCATGTAGTTGTACATGCACATCAGCTGGAACACAAGAGTAAAGAGTTTAATGGTGACCCTCGAAGACATGGACACTGAGCAGAGGTCAGCAGGCTGTGTACCTGGCTCTCCTTCAGCTGGACCTTCTGCCGGCCCGGCCGCTGTCGGCAGGCTCTAACCAGCTGCTTGACCTTGGGCTCGGCCAGCGTCTGGACTGATGTACAGGTGAAGCCCTGCAGCAGCTTCTCAGACAGCCTGCAGAGGGAGACAAACACGCTCCTGAATCAACACCTGCTACGTCTCTACTGTACTGTACTGTACTGTGTGTGAAAGAGCAGAGGTGACTTACTCCTCAGTGTCTGTGCTGACACTCGCCACGGAACCGAACAGCATCACGGCCTGCGACAGCACAGAAAAACACACTCCTGTCACATTCACCCACATTAACCTGACTTAAACTCTACTCTATTTCTACCGTTTTGGAAAAACTAGGTTTCCATGCAATTTGTCAGAAAACATTAATTTCTCACAGATTACTTTTCAGCCTCTGACAATACAATAAGGATTTTCAGTGACACGAGCGAATACATTTGTAACACTACTTAACCTTCTTTGTTAATGTTAGGTAATAACAATAACACTGTTCTTTGTAAGTTCATGTACAGGTCTGTTAAGTGACACAGTAACACTTTATTTCAATAGTTCACTTTAGAGTTTCTACTAAGTAACTTTACCTAAACCTTACAATCACGAACACTTATCTTGTTCCTTAGTAGCATGCAAAATACAAGCATTTCAGCTGTTTATTAGTACTTATATCCATCAATCCAGTATATATCCATCAATTTTTGACATTCTGGACCCTACACCATAGCTAAACATACAAACTATTTTATGCCGGTAAATTAGGAGTTTATTGGGAGAAAAATTTAGTTGATATTAAATATGTCTTACCCTAATGTAAAGTGTACCAATAATATTAACAGATACCGCCTCTTCCATCATCATTAAAACAGCACACGTCATATAAACAAAAACAGAAGCAACGCTGGCACCTGCTCCTGTGTCCACTGCTTCTGGTTGATCAGGGTGACGTTCACAGACTCCTGAGGGACCAACAAGACGCGTGGGATCGCGCCTGCTAATGCATCTGGAACGTTCTCGATGACTTTAGCTTCATCTATGGACACAATCTGAGGAGGAAAGGGACGAGGGAGTCTGAGAGAAGGCTCAAGTGTAGAGGTGACCGTTCTCTGGCTAAACATGTACCTTCATGACATAAACCAGCTGCAGGATTTCTGGTGCTGAGATGATGTTGCTGATGAACGTGGGATTTTGGGATATGGCCAAGAGCTCGGAAGGTTCAATGTTGGAGATGGTCTCCGCCGGAACACCCTTGACCAGCGTCCCGAGAGACAGGAGCGAGGAGCCAGTGTTTATCTGAAAAACACCCCAAAGTTCACCGTGGCCATTACTCAGAAATGCTTTCTTAGGTTATTAGATTTTATGTCAGTAAATGGTTTTATTTAGCATTTATGTTCTTGTGAGGGTCATCTCCATCTCTCAAAGATGCTGCTGAAAGTGTTAAACTCACTGGAAAGTCGGAATCGATGAGGGACTGTATGACTGCGTTGGCTTGGCCCTGGTTCCAGCCATCCACGGTGCTTAGGGTCGATAGCGCACCCTTGATGACATCAGAGGAAGCGGAGCTGATCTGAGCCTCCGTCAGGCCCACGCTCTGATTGCCCAGCAGCTGGATGGTGGAGGAGGAGAGCGACGGGAGATTGGCCGCCAGAGCAGACGTGATCTAAAACAGGACGAAGCGGGTCAGAGGAGCTCAACTGACTGACTGATTGATTGATTGATTGATTGATTGATTGATGATTGATCACCTCAGAGCTCTTGGTTCCATTACAGAACACATTTATCCGCTTGAGGAGCACCAAACTGTCTTCTGCTCCCAGAGTCTCAAACGCAAAGGAAGGGATTCCACACATGAACTGGCCTGGGAGACTGTAGTTACACACACACACACACACACACACACACACACACACACAATGTCTGAATAGAGCTGCAGACACTGGGGCTCCACATTCAGAAGCTGTTTCGATTTAGACATTAGCTTATCTTATTTACTACTCTTACTAGTCAAAATATCAAAAATGTCTTACATTAATATTTACTAGATAAGACATAAGTGCACTTAATATCGCATTGGCACCTGGACTAAATATCTTTTCGTTTTACTTCTAGACTAGAAACAATACAGAAATGCTAAGTAAGCTTTCTTTAAGCAGTGTGGTTTGTGTTGGTGTCTTGGGCCGGGTGGCGCACCTGATGGGGTTGAAGGACGGGTTCTGAATGTACAGCTGTGTTATGTAGTAGCTGGCTACGCTGGACTGGACTGTCACTGTACCATTGAGCAGCTGAAGGTTCTCCGGGTTTTCCAAGAAGACGCCGATCTACAAAACAACACAGACCAGAATGTTCTGACATGCATGTTTGTGTGTGTCAAGTCAATGTTCATTTTTCAAGTGAAGAATACAGCATGCAGGCAAATAAACACAAGACGTGTTTGTAATACAAGTTTCAGACATCATTTAGATTAAACTAGAACATTGAGGAACTGAGGAAAAGTGTAAGCAATAATTATTATTATTTGTTTTTTCCAGCAGGATGCAAACAAATGCTGAGGAGATGAACATTCAGCTGCTGGGACGTCAGCTGTAAAGCAGCTCCACAGAAAACAACTATGCCATTAATAAGAACAGATGCATTTAAGTTTTTCTCCCAATACTGTCAAATCCATCACATCTGTCAAAATGACTGAATACCATGTTTTTTTAAACCCAAACTAGGCAAATCATAGGTGGCGTGGCGAGGAAGCTAAGCTCCAGCAGGTGGCAGAAGAGTTGTGTTTGTTACCTGGTTCTGCGACACGAAGGAGTTGAGGTCAGACAGATTGACGAATCTGATGAAGACTCCAATGTAACTCACAAACCAGTTAGTGGAGTTCAGCTGAGGATCGGAGGGATTATAGCAGCGCGGTGAGCCCCCTACACACACACACACACACACACACACAATTTAAACATACTCACATACTACAGCTAGACGAGCCTGGGTAAACTGAGAATTACTTTTTTTATACTCCCACAATTCTACTTTTTAATTACATTCATTTGATCAAAATGTATATAATTTATATAAAAAAGCTGCTTAAAAGAAAAAAAATAATGATTGATCCATAAAGTTTTTCCTTGTTTTATTACTGGACGAATCAGTGGTGATTAAGTGACAAACACATGTGTATCATTCACTTGTCACCACCTACTGGCATAACAGTGTAATAAATCTAATCTTTATAAGAAGTTGCTCTTTTGAAGGTGATTTACTGTATGTAGACCTTAGCATTTGTTTTCAGATGATAAACATTTATCCCAGAACGTCAGCGATTATTTGAATGTTTGTAACAGAAGTAACACTGTATGTGTAAAACGTCTGTAAAGCTGTTTGACATCTGTACATGACCACTGCTCTCTCTGGGTCAGCAGATTTAAATACAGTTACACTAATATACATTCTACTAACTATAAGTAACTACATGTCAACTAGTTCTCATTTATTCACAGCTACATGTCTACTAACTCTCAGACTGTCAGGTTGGTTTAGGGTTAGTAGAATAATTTGACCTGCAAAGTGTCTGATAGTCAGTATGTAGTGTGTTGTGGAATCATCAAAATAAAGTGTGACTCCAATGTGACTCGTCTAACTTGTCAAACACACACACACAACTGTATGTACCTTAAAACATAAATACAAAGTGCATACCATTTGTGAGGTACACCTTTACAGAGCTGTAAACATCCTCGGGGGTGAAGTCAGTTCTGGAGAAGTTGTAGTTGTTTCCGAGAACTGAAACCCTGCTCGCACACACACACACACACACACACACACACAGACAGTTGTTTAGTGTAAAGCGAGGTGATTCTGTGGAGGTGTTAGTGATGTGAAAGCGCTCACAGGTTGCTGTAGGGCAGACAGGCAGCGCTGCTGAGCTGTGCGGGGCTGAGGAGCGCTGAGCTGAGCAGAGGCAGGTATCTGACGAGCCGACGCTTAAACCACTGGTCCACCTCAGACCGGATCTCCAGCTTCAGAACCTGAGGCCAGACGCAGCCCAACACCTGCCGGGCCAAACCCACGGGCCCCAGCGGCTCCTGAAGGGACAGCACAGTGCACATTTCTTCAAAACCATATACAAACACCATATTCGTGCTCAAAACAAGCACTGCACCAAGGGCAAAATTAGACTCCAGTTGGAATATATCAAACACATTTTCATTTTCTCATGTCACCCGTTTGTTATATCATACAGGGTGTGATGAGCAGTTTTTCCCAGTAACCATCTGAAAGGTGTAGACATGGTGTCTAGTGTTTTCAGATCTGTTCAGGAGTGTGCACACTAGGTAGACAGCAAGCTAGTGAATTCTGGAGCACAGCCGAAGGGGTTCTAATGGACCTACCGCCTCCAGATACTGTGC
This sequence comes from Enteromius trimaculatus, assembly GCA_032361065.1. Lineage (NCBI taxonomy): Eukaryota > Metazoa > Chordata > Actinopteri > Cypriniformes > Cyprinidae > Enteromius > Enteromius trimaculatus. Next base: position 20,166,718 of record JAUMHP010000040.1, read on the forward strand.
GGTCTGGTTGTACTGTCTGAGCAGATCGCAGAGCCCCGACCCATTCCCCAGACTCTGAGGAGCGTTCAGGAACTCGCTCAGTTCGGCCGTAGAGACGGAGCCCAGCAGCTGCAGGAGAAAACACACAGATCAGATGAGCTGCGATGGAACGAGATCGAGCAACAGAGGAGCGCTGATGTACCTCGGGCCTTCTGTCCTCAGGCATCAGAGACTGGAAGGTGCTGAGGTCTGGAAACCCAAACTGGAGGAAGAAGGACTTGAGGAAGAGGTAGAAACTGCCACCGACATAACAGCGAAGAGGAGCGTCTGCAGGAGCACGACACAAGGAGCCTTTACAACTCAATTATAAAGTCTTTCATAAAAATATGTTTAAAAAGCCATGACACACTTTACCTTGAGAGTAGATGAATAATCACATACTGAAGGTTTAATTACAGTTTATTTTTAAAAAACTTTAACTAAAGATTATTCAAAGCATGATAAAACTAAACCTTACATACAGTAATTATAGTTTTTGAAAAACTCCTTCAGCATTTGATCTATTCCAGCTTTCTCTGGCAGTCGAACCCATGACTCTGGCATCACCAGTGCCATGATCTACAGTTTGAGCTACAGGAAAGCTAATTATTACTGTTCATTTATTAATATTAATGAATTGTGGGTATTTAGGATGCATAAAATGCATGCTGCAAAAATGAATTCATTCATAATATTTTTTCCACAGTGATATGTTAATGTAATGGTATTGATTTGCTGGAAATAATGCTGCTCTGAAACTTTCAGCAAACATTTAGGCATGTGTGATAGTATACTGCTGAAGAAACGTGTGTTTGTGTGGGTTTTACCTGAGAGTAGCGATTGGATGTTGTTATAGATCTGACTTTGTGTGTTGTTGTCCAGAGCGGTTCTTTGAGAGTCCAGCACACTGACACTGTGTCACAAACAAAACGACAGGTTCAATATAAAAACATGTATACACAATAAGTGCACTGTATTAATAATGTAAGTAGTTCAGGTCACCTAATATAAATTGGGACTGCTTGTTTACTATGGAAGCAGACAGATTCAACAAAAGAGCAATAATAAGCAACCAAAAAAAGCCAACCAAGTAGATAGAAAAAGAAAAGACAAATGAAAGCTAGTGTTAGATGTATTTTTATAGAAAACAAGCAGTGAGAAAACAAATAGAGTTAAAGTCTTAAAGGTCATGTTTTTCAATAAAAAGAAAACGAATAGATAAAATCGAATTAGAATATAGAATTAGAGAGTCAAGTAAAGATGGAAGAGATGTGTTTTCTTGAGGACTGAGTTGGGCAGGTCATTCCATCAGAAGGGAACAGTTAAAAAAAAATAAAAAAATACAACCCACATAAATGTATTATCTCTACAACTGAGCTGTCTACAGAGATCCTGTAAAACACTTACGCCTCCTGCTGGACGCTGCAGCCTCGAGTCCTGACCAATTGGAAGTACACGGTGATGTCTGCTGAGCTCAGGGCAGACAGCAGTGGTCGGAGTCGAACCGTGAGCCAGACCGACAGCTCTGAGTCACTGACTGAAGCAGACGACAGACCGCCTCGCACTAACACCGTCTGCAGGAAGACCCGCTTCACCTCCACAGAGTAGCCCGCTTCACTCGCCTGCACAGAAGACCAGACTGAAGTAGCTGGACAGATGATGAGGATATTCACAGCTGCAGAGAACAAATTCCTCAACATACTTGGATGTTCGGAGAAAGGGCATCAAAGAACTTTGAAAGCTGTGGCGTTTGTACCACACTCATCACAGTCTGAACGTCCTCGGGGCCGCTGAGTCGTGACGGGTCGGAGCAAAGCTCAGCCAGCTGGGACTGAGTCAGAAACTCTGCAGCCTTGACCTGAGAGAGAGAGCAGATCAAACGAAGACGTTACAGTCAGCCGACATAACATCCTTCTTTCATACACAACTGCTAATCAATGAAATCTAAGACTAACCACGCACATAGAGTTTTTTTCTTCATAATGTTTTTAACAATATCTATTTTACATCTATTTCTGAAATCTATTTATTAAATTACACCTTATTTTAGTACTTTTTATTTATTTGGAATTTTTTAACACGCTACAAAACCCACCATACATTTTAAAAGCGTGAATTAAAAATCCATAATGCACTTTATAATTTATTGTATGATTCCTGAATTATAATACATATTTATCGCTTCATTGTTACAACTTTATTAATATAAAACAACCAATTTCAGAAATAATGAGGAATCTGTAAACATTACAGAGAGTGAGAGATAACAGCACACAATCTGCCCTCTGTCTGCTCACCCCATTGAAGTCTCTCTTCAAGCTGATGAAGTCGGTGAAGTTGGCGATGATGCGGAACTGTGCAAAGTTTTTCAGCAGCCAGTCAGAGTCACTGTTAGTACTCTGTACACAGGAGTTTCCTGAAAATATCAGAGACACATTATTTAACACCTGCTTATACAAACACACACACGCACACACACACACGTTACCTCGGCTGGGCTGACGGGAGAGATAGTCTCGTGTGAAACTGTAGACATACTCAGTCTGAATCTGAGTGAGACTTCTGAAAACATCATCACAGCCTTTTACACTGAAAACACAGGAATAAATCAATGACCAGATGTCCAACACAGAGATTCCCAGAAACTACAACTCTGCCTAACCCAGAACACACACTCTCTCATTCAGGGCTACACATGAAGCAAATAAAAACAAAATATTGTCTCAAAAAAGTGTCTCTTGCCACCCTTGTAAGCGTTTTTCCCTGTTGTTTTATTGTACTCACCTGGCTTCCTGTTATTGACCCTGTTTTCCTTGACCACGATTCGCGCCTTTCCCCCCCGGATACTGTTTGTTCCTCGATTGACCCATTGCCTGTTACTGGACTCTCGCTCACGGATTTGCCTACTACATTCCTGTTAGCTGTTATCGACCTCAGCTTGTTGTATTCTCATGTGATCACTATTAAACACTCAGCACTTGGATCCGACTGCCGCCCTTGCTCATTTCGTTACACTTATGCAAGACAGCATAAAATATATTAATGCATAATTATCTTTTAGCGACTAGCCAAGTTAACCCTATTTGCTACAGTCATTTTAGATGATCGTTTCCCTTGCATAGACATCAGCCAATTAGAAGGCAATTATGGGCTCCAAAATGAAGTGTTTTCAGTCACACCAGTAGCATTTCATAAAGTGGGTTTCTTTTATTTTTCGTTCCACAGTTTATCTTGGGCACTAGCCAGTGTGCTGGAAAGGTCAAGATTCATATTGGGACGCCGATGACTCAGTTGGTCTGGTTTGATTTAATGTGATGTCATCAAATACAGAGATGAACAAAGGTTTAATTTAGAAGGCTGCGTTCGTCACTTTTATCATTTCAGAAAAACAATTATGACACCCCAAATGCAACCTTCGAATCCCTGTGGCCAGGTATGGTTCCCCACACACACAGAGCCCAGGGAACAGTTGGGGGAATGGTGCCTTGCTCAAGGGTTGTGGTATTGAAGGTGGAGAGAGCGCTGGCTATTCACTTACCTCACCCACAATCCCTGCCGGACCTGGGACTCGAACCCATAACCTTTGGATTACAAGATCAACTCCCTATCCATTAGGCCACAACTGCCCCCAAATTTGCAGGAGGATGCAACCTCCAGAGGATTTAACCTCTAGATGACATAATCTTCTAAATGAGACACATCTATAGAATCCAAAATTTATAGCATCTTTATAGTTTACTACTATGCATTATGTGAAGTTTAAATCAGAAATGTACACTTTAATGGTTCTCACAAAGTGAAAGTACTTGAAATTATCAACTAACCCTGGCATCGCACCGATGCCTGAACTTAACTGAGACACCCCTAAGTTCAAAATAGCTGCTCATCACTGCCCTAAACTTAGTGCTAGCAATATTTGATTGCATAGCAGGCACCTAAAATGCTCAAAAATCTGCAAAGAACCAGTGCTCACATTTCTCTGTAAGAATCACAGCTGATGGTCCTGGGGATGACAGAAAGGCTATCCGGACCAATCCCAGGAAGGAAAATGGGCAGGTATGTCTGGAACCATAATGCAAACGTCTGCCGCTGGAAGGTTTCAAATCTTTTCTCCAGCTCCATCAATGTCATGTTCAGAATGATGCTGCTTACAGCTGTGCTGATGCTTGACACATTTCTCTGGAAACACATCCCAACACTGAAATGTCACATATACTCTTTAATAGCTGAGTATAAAAAAAAGTATAATGTTTCAGGAAAACCCTTATTTGGACAAAGGCATTCAGCTTTCACTGTATCTTAACAGATTTTGAATGAGGAAACGAAGAAAATAAACACATTATTGCAACGAAAAGAATAAACACAGCCTTCACAGCCTTAATCAATGAATCAGAAATATATTTATTTTAAAACACCATTTATTTATCTAAATAAATAAGTAAAAGTGAATGAATTAATTAATTTATGTATGAACACCAAAGTCAGCACATAATATTCCCACCTCTTCAGATATGCTGATGAATTTCTCAAAGAATTCATCCAACTGGTTTTGGTGAGGAGAGTTTACAACTGATCCAAACACTTCTCTAATGGCAGATTCATCTGTAACCAGACCTGGTGTCAAGATTCGCTCCACCTTCTGTTCACCAGTTAGAGAGTTAAAAACAGCTTCCTGCAGAATAGGGAATTCACTGTTACGTCTAGATCATCACTGCGCACTAACGTTTTGGGTAGCAAGGAGAGTTTGAATTGTGCTTTACCATAGAGATGTTGAATTCTGCCAAGTCAGAATGAGACACATAGGTGAAAAACTGACCGAGATTCAGATCCAGCCAGTCAGTGTCATTTTGGACCCCTTGATTGCAGGCTACATAATTTAGAAAAAATAAAATTGCATATTTCTAAGATTTCAGTTACATCGTTAAAATGCTGGATTCCTTAAATTTCTATGAAAACAATAAAGCTAAGTGCTGACATTCATTTAGATTCATTATTTTATCAGGAACTGTCATTTAAAGCATATTAAATTCAAATAAAAAGAAATAATAATATAAAAATATACCTGGCTGACTGATCTGGTACTCAGATTGTTTGAGGTAAGATACTAGACTTCCAGCAATTTCCTCTCTTCTTTTGACAGACATTTGCAAATAAGCGACATTCAGCCCTTTAACACTGTAAACAACATGAGAGTCACGAATATCCTAATTCTCATCCTGATACCACTTACATAAGAACATATAACAGAGAAAATCAAACATCTGAAAGACAATTTACGACAAAAAATAGACAATAGAAGATGTCAAAGAAATGTCCTTAATATATATATATATTTAACAGGTGAAAACAACATTACTAACTGAAATATAAATGGCACAAAGGTATTGAAAGACCTAGTTTTATATCAAGAAATTAAAAAAAATTAAATTTATAATTACTGACATCACATAGTAGTTGGTGCAGCTGATGTTAGCCATGACCTTAAGCAGCATTTCTGCGGTGAAACTGGGGAGGAAAGGGATGAGCAGCTCGGTGAACCACACTTCCCAGTCA
>JAUMHP010000040.1:20211883-20230309 GCA_032361065.1 Enteromius trimaculatus
GCTGGACAGAGAGGACGAGAGCACAAGAACAAGTGGATTTCAGTCACTGAGCTGAGCATTTCTGCTGGTAAGACAACCAAAGCTATTACACAATATGTTTAGGGATATGAAAACAGAGTTGTTCTTAAAATAGAAGCGGGGATAATGCTGAACGCCCTCCACAGCGAAGCGTTACTAACAGCTGTGTCAGGGGGAAGTACAAACATCACATGACTTTATCCTGCAAAAGTAAAACTATGTAAATTTATTTTAAAATGCACACTCAATATATATAAAATATCTTAAATAGTTACTGTAGTCATCATAACAGGAAATGCACTAAACCCCTAATGATTATTTGTGGTTCAGTGACATCAGAGAGAACGACATCTAAACCAACAACGACAACAGCTTCATTTCACACCAGCAGACCCGTGACAGCAGATACTGCCTCTAACAGCACCATCACATCTTCACCAGCGTCATCATCATCATCTTCATCAACTTTGGTGTTAAAGTCAGAGTCAGAAAAGCCACAAGAAGGTCTGATCAATTCTGTTGCTCAAAGTTTCTTACTGAGTGTCCCGAGGCATTTCATTCTCAAGTTTTGTTTTGTCTCACACCAGTCATCGTGGTGGTGCTGGTCCTAGTGCTGCTGACAGGGCTTGGATCGGCATCGTTCGTTTACTTAAGATGGAAGCAGAAGAAAGAAGGTAGTTGTCTTTCTCACATCAGTCATGTTCTCTTTTGTCATCGTACATCACGGTCAAACTGGACTTCAGTGTCACTGCTGCATGTTGTGTCAGGTGAAAGGTCATTAATAAACCTGATCGCAAATCAACTGTGTCACAAAACAGGAACGCACCCCAAAGATGTGGCTCATGGTCCAGCTAAGAATCGACCCGATGGAGAAACTAGAGAAGTGAGCTGTGTCTGAGTTCACTAAATCACTTGTTTGTGGATCGAATCATCTCAAACCATGTGTTTTTACCCTGATGTCTTCTCATCTCTTCAGGCCACACACACGGACTGGGATTATGAAGACGTCAGTAGCACTCTGGATCATCCTGACTATAGTCTGGTCCTCCCAGCCTTTGCTGAACATGACGCCTCAGTTTATGCTTTAGCTCAGTTACCCAGCAGCCTCTCTGACGATCTCAACTACTCCAGCGTCAGATTTACAGCTACACAGCTTTCAGACAGGACTTCTGACCAGCAGGAAACATTCTACACAACCGTTAGACCATAAACCTCTGAGGACATTCACAGACACCAGGTTAAACCTGAATCACTCCGAACTGAGGACGCCTCTCACTTCTTTGTAGTTTTTAAACCTGTGGCCTTCACAGTGTTTTAGATAGGTCATATTTGAGACATAAGATTGTTTGATGTTTTGATTGCATTTCTGATTGTCTGTTATTTATTAATACCCACAAGTCCTTTAGTAGCATTGCATAGTAGAATTAAAAGCAATGGTGTGGTGTGTCAATAAAAGTTACAATTAAAAATAAGAATGAAAAGTAACAAAAAGTAACTAACAGGTTGAATTGTGAGTGAATTCATTAATCATTTTTAGTTCCATTCTAGTCTAAATATCAATAAATGTGCAATACATCCAGCTTCAAAACAGGACAGCAAAATAAGGCAATATTTATAGGTGAGTGTTTATTTATAGTCTTACCATTAATTCCCCATTTTAAAAAATGCAAATAAAAAAATAAAATCATATTCACTGCTTAATGTAATTGCACCTCTGAGTACGCTTATCTGCGAGCGATGCGCGCCTGAAGAGTCTGACAGTGGGGCATCGGCGCCCTCTGCAGGCCGCAAAGCGCAGTTCTTGACGGGACGTCCAATCTGAATATCTATTTAAAAGTGAAACTAACGAAAGCACCAGAGAAGAATGGGACAGGTGCCGCTAGTTTATTTCTTGTCGTAACTAGCGACTTTTATCGCTAATGCAATTTATTTATTTATTTATTTTTAATTATTATTATTTGTTTCTTTGCATCCGCTAACATTGTGTCACACGTTTAAAATGAATACTCCTACCGTCGTTAAAGCGCTCTGCTGTTGAGCAGAACTTGACGGAAGCACGCTGAGAATTAACTTTGGTCCACCTGTGTTTACTCCAGTATTTATGATTATATTGTCTTTCTCGGTGTAAACGGGTCTGTAGACTTTGGACTTTCTGCTGCTTGTTTGTAGCTGATATAAGCCGATGTTGGATGAAGACAATGTATGTAAAAATATCTCATTCTTTATGTTTGTTTTGTAGCTGCTTAACAGAAGTCCGGTTGTGTTTAGGAATGTTACAATAGTGAGTTCAGTTTTTGATATTAATAGTTTAAGATCCAAATGTGGGACATTTTCTGTGTTTGTGTGTGTGGCTTCCTTTTCCAGCTTTTTTAAGATGTACTGTATACAAAAACAGCTTTTTTTTTTTGCTGCTTTGTTATTTTAAATTATTTAAAAAATGATCACATTTAGGATTGTCCAAAGATATGTACTTATTTTATTGCTGCCATATATGGTCTACACGAGGAGCAGTGGCCTTTGTGAAAAAACACACCCCTGTCACGTTAAACCCCATCACAGATATGTGTTTCTCATTGTTAGGGGGCTGTAAACTTGTAACAGGGTCGAGTTGTTTACTGAATTAATAATTATTGCTATAATAACATTAATCACGGTTTCAGTAAATAAACCTACCAAAACCATGACAACTATGTAATATATTCACTTAAACAAGCATTACTGTATATGTCAGAAACTGAGCCCACGTTGCTGACCATATTGCTCTGTTGTTTTTTTAGGTTTGACATGTGTCTAATGAAATAGGATATTAAAAAAGTGCATGATACTGTATTTTTAACTTTACAGAATCCAAAAAATAAACTTATTGTGATTTATTATTCCCCTACAGCTGAGGTCTAGCACATTACCAGAAAACAGTTTACTACCTCCTTCAATGTGGATACTTGACCAAGGTAAACTAGATGGCGTGGCGTGGCGTAGCAGATGCGATGGATGGGTCCATGCAGACGATCAGCTCTTCTCAAACTTCAGTCAGTGTTGATCTGAACGCTAACGCAGGTGCAACTGTAAACGCTCCTGTACTCACTGGAAATGTCATCCAAGGCTCAGTAATCTTCAGCTTTAACTCAGCCACTGGTGCTGTTGGTAAGATCACACCACTGTAATGTGGTTAACATCAGGGTTGCCAAGTATGCTAATTCAGCCACTGCAGGCTTTTATTTGATTCATTTCAGAGGTGGAAAATCTAGGGCAAAACAAGTAAAAGTCCTGCCATATTTTTGTTCCACCCATGAACTGATTTCACCAGAGGAGGCTTCGAGTTCAGTGTGAGAGACATCTATCAAATCCAATATATTATTGTAAAGATTATTAACTCTATGGACACCTTGGAAACAGAATCACCATAGTATTTTTGTACAGCATTATAATATGATATTGTGCTCAGTCATCATTTAACTTGTCTCTTAATTATCTCATTAACTCTTTAAGGACTTGGGATTTGACTTGAGACTGTCTCGAAAGTTCCTCCTCTGGTGAAATCAGCTGCTGAGTTCATGTTTGGGACAAGAAATATGTCAGGACTTTTACTCTTTGTCCCCTGGAACCTCGTATTAAATACCTTTCTTTTACAGGCTGCATTTTTTCTTTCCCCTATATACCTTTATTTATTTATTATATACACTTTATTTATTTTATTATAATTATAATTAGTATTATTATTAATTCATTTATTTATTTTGTATTTTTTTTAATTATATAAAAGTAAATAAATAAATAAATCTGTATTGTTATATTTCCAAGGGTCACTAACTATGGTGTTTAATTACTGAGACCAGGTTGCTTATTTCTCTAGCAATTGTGTTTTAATATGTTACAATGTGTAACAACCACCAAGTAGTTTGCAAGGTTTGAATAAATATGTTTTGCTACGACTTTTGTAGCAAAATGATTTGTGTTTAATGTCAGTATATTATTTTAATCTGGCTTTTTTCTGATGCTTACTCAAAAGGGCCCCAAAATCCCCCTACAGGACAGATGTCTCAGAAAGAAGGTACAAAAACAATAGCCACTTCTTCATTCAGCTTATAATTGTAATAACTTGTATTTAGATCCATTTTGTTTTTCCCAACGTACCAGTGATTTGGCAGAAGTCACAATAGTTCTTGTGTTTTTGACTTTTTCTAGAGGATGACCTCTTGCAAAAAATCCTGGAAAGTCACAAAGACCAAACGAAGGCCAAGACGGGTCGTGTGTTTGAGGGCAAAAAGGAGAACAAAACACACCTCAGCAAAGTGTACACTGAACTCTTCATCACTGAAGGGGACATTACAGACGTCTATGATGAACATGAGGTCCTGAAGTTTGACAAAGCCTTGAAAACGCCCAAATTTGAGGACACACCAATCGACTGCAATGACATATTCTGTTTACTCAAGCAAAAAGAGGAGGGACACATTGTGCTGACCAAAGGCATCGCTGGCATTGGAAAGACATTCTCTGTGCACAAGTTCATCCTGGACTGGGCCGAAGGAAAAGCCAATCGAGACGTGGACTGTGTGTTTCTTCTTCCGTTCAGAGAGATGAACTTGATTAAAGATGATGCAGAGATGAGTCTCCATGAGCTTCTGCTGGAATTTTATCCTGATTTGAATGACGTGGAAAACACCAAGTTTTATAAAAACTGCAAACTGGCGTTTATCTTTGACGGGCTTGATGAGAGCCGCCTGGAACTGGATTTTGATTGTAAATTGGTAAAAGGTGTTAATGCGCGGTCATCTGTTGATGTTTTATTTACAAGCCTAGTTACAGGGAAACTGCTTCCATCAGCTCTCATCTGGGTGACATCACGACCGGCAGCGGCCAATCTGATCCCTCCTGAGTACGTAGGATTGTTCACGGAGGTGCGCGGATTCACCGACCAGCAGAAGGAGGATTATTTTAGGAAACGAATTGTAGATGAAGCTCAGGCCTCCATAATTATCTCACACATCAGGACGTCTCGTAGTCTCTACATCATGTGTCACATTCCTGTCTTCTGCTGGATCACAGCCACCGTTCTTCAGGATATTCTTGTCAAAAACGACGGACAGGACATTCCTTCAACCCTCACTGAAATGTACATCCACTTCCTTCTGATACAGATGAACATAAAGAACCAGAAGTATGAGAAGAAACAGGAAAGAGATCGCACAAAGCTTCTGAGATCGAACAAAGACATGATCTTTAAGTTGGCTAAACTGGCCTTCGAGCAGCTGAAGGAGGATAACATCATGTTCTACGAGAAGGATCTGACAGCATGCGGCATCGATGCAAGCGAGGAGTCCACAGGACTGTGCACTGAAATCTTCAAGAAAGATTCTGTTCTGCACGAGATGAAGGTTTATTACTTCATACATTTGAGTGTGCAGGAGTTTCTTGCTGCATTGCATGTGTTCTTCTGTTATTTGAAGCAGAACATGGACGAGCTGATGTTCTTCCTGGAGAATTCACGCCCTAATAAGAAAGAACTGCTGTATGTTCTTCTGAGGAAGGCTATCGATAAAGCAAAGGAGAGTGACCGAGGGCATTTTGATCTCTTTTTGCGCTTCTTGCTGGGCATTTCTCTCGAGTCCAATCAGAAACTCCTCATTGGCTTGCTGGACGAAACATTGGACAGTAAAAGCTGCATCAAGAAAACCATTCAATACATCAAGCAACTACAAAACAATGACAAGTGCCCAAATAAATCCATCAATCACTTCTTCTGTATCCTGGAACTGCAGGACAGAACCCTGTACCAACAAATCATGAAATATCTGAGGTCAGAGAGCGGCCAGCCAAAAGCGGTGTCCAACTCTAACTGCTCAGCACTGGTCTATGTGCTCCTGATGTCAGGTGAGGTGCTGGATGACTTCCACCCGAAGATGTTCAACACAACATATGCGGCATGCAGGAGACTCGTCCCAGCCGTGAGATGCTGCAGAAAAGCTGTGTAAGTATTAAACTGAGTTTTAAAAAAGTATGCTTGTTTTCTACAAAATCATTATTTTCAGCATATTCTGTACCCTCAAAAATGTTTTATTTAACCCAAAACATATTTTAACATATTCTGTTTTTACCCCCAATTTGTGTTTCTGTTTTAAATAACATGGATGCTAATGTTACAATAAAGATATGTGAATTTGTATCGTCAGAGTTTTCCAACTTGCGTTCATGTGAAATTTCTCAGTCAGGAAAAGATTTTTCTGATTATTCTGACACCACATGATTATAATAATCTGATAATATAGTATAATTTAACTAGTGATCATGTGTGGTAAAATATTTCAGCTCAGCTCGACAGCTCAGGCATTAGGGGTACCGATATAAATGTAGTGTAAGCAATTATGCATTTACCACGTTTTTTGAGTTTAGGTTTATTGTGTGGTAATTTTTTTAAAAAGATGCAGCCTTGTTCTGTTGTTAAATAATGTACAGGTATGATACTGTAAACTCTTCATGACTCGTTAATGTTTAGGCTTTTTGTGCATTTAAATTTTGTTCTGTGCAGTGTATTACAATATTTTTTCTTTTGTTGGATCTATTTTATAAACAATGTAGAGGTGAGCTCTTCATGGCTAGCTAACATCTAGTCATCTTTCCAGGTTTTCAGACTGTGGACTGACGCAGCAGTGCTGTGAAACAGTGGCTGTGGCTTTTCAGCTAGAGGACTGTCCTCTTACTGAACTGGACCTGAGTCATAATTACAGCATCGAGGCAGGGGTGAAGACGCTTTCTGCTGGACTGAAGAGCCCACACTGTCATCTGGAGGCGCTCAGGTAATTAGCCTTTCCATTTCTGAGCAAACATGTAGACTGAAATGTACGCTCATATTGTACTCATTCAGGTTGGCCCAATGTCATTTTGGTCAGGAGAGCTGTATGGAGCTGGTCTCAGCTCTCAAGAATATCTCACATCGTCTAAGAGAGCTTGACTTCAGTGGTAATGACCTACAGGACTCTGGACTCTGTTATCTCCTAGATGAGATGGAAAATACAGAGAGAAAACTTCAGGTTTTAAGGAAAGTATTGATGATATTTAGCATCAACCACACTGTATGATGCAGATTATTCATAAAAGACTGTCATGAAATGTTTTCCAGCAGGCTAAGCTGGTGTAACCTCACTATGAAGAGTTGTGAGGATCTTTCCTTGATTCTCAGCTCAGAATTGCTCCTGAGAGAGCTGGATCTGAGTAACAATGACCTGCAAGATTCAGGAGTGAAGCTGCTCTCTAATGGACTGAAGAGTCCAAACTGTCAGCTGCAGATACTGAGGTACAACTATGAGTTTTAGTTTATTTATTTGAGAAATCTATTGTTTCTATATATATTTTTTTTTATTTTTATGCAGGTTGTCAGGCTGTATGGTGACAGAGGAAGGCTGTGGTTATTTGTCTTCAGCTCTGAGTTCAAACCCCTCACACCTGAGAGAGCTGGATCTGAGCTACAATCACCCAGGACCATCAGGAGCCCAGCTGCTCAAACACAGACTGGAGGATCCAGAATATGAACTACAGATGCTCAAGTATGTCTTATAGGTCATTGATGTCGCATTCATTTTTTTCCCCCAAGATCCATTAAAAGTAATTAAAAACTACATATAATGCTGATTTCTTCGTATTAAGAAAGTGACTTATCTGAATTTTAAATTGGCCAGTATTTTTGTGCTCTTTAAGTTCAGTAAGAATGCTCCATTAAAGGCTTTGTTATTAAAAATCTATCTGTTTTGAATCAAGACAAAACATTAGTCATAAGATCATTGTTAAACGATGTGCAGGAAGCAATTGTACATTTCTACAGAAACTTTTATTCAAAGGAACACTTAATTCATGGTTCATTAATTTCTTATCAATCAAACCAATGACCTTTTTTATTATTTGCTTTCATTCTCTTTATCTCTTCTTTTTCATTGATTTCTACAGAACTGAGCCGATGGGTAAACACTTCATCAAAGCAGGGATAAGGAAGTGTAAGTTTTTCTTCCTCCATCTCTCTCTGTCTCCCTCTGAAGCAATAACGGATGTGTTTTCTGTCTCACAGATGCCTGCCATCTCACACTGGATCCGGATACAGCTCATGTTCAGTTGTGTCTCTCCAATGGAGACAGAACAGCAGCATGCGTAACGCAGACGCAGCCGTATCCAGATCATCCAGAGAGATTTGAATCTGTCCAGCAAGTGCTGTCTAGAGAGAGCCTGTCTGACCGCTGCTACTGGGAAGCTGAATGGACAGGTCAGGAAGGAACGGTCGGGGTGACGTACAAAAACATCCTGAGGAAAAGTGATGATCTTTGTATTGTAGAGGCAACTGCTCAGCTTGGAAACAATATTATGTCATGGACAATTACTGGTGCAACTATTTCATATGTTTCTCATGCTGAAGAAGACATTAATATAAAGATCCCAACGTCTCGTCCATTTAAAAGAGTAGGTGTGTATGTGGACACAACAGCTGGTGTTTTGTCCTTCTTCAGTGTCTCTGACACACTCACACACTTATACACTTTCCTTGTGGCTTTTAAAGATCCTCTCTATGCAGCTTTCAAGGTGGACAGTGGCTCTGTGTCCTTTTGTCAGATGTAACCCGAAAGCCTCTTTATTTTACCATTTATGTGCACATTTATTACTATCTTGATTTGCTTAGTTTAACCATGTACATCTAACCAAGTCTGATTTTATGATTTTATGCAAGTAAAAGCAAAGATTATACATCTGTAAAAAAAAAAAAAAAAAAAAAAAAAAAAAAAACACATTTTCAGAAATGATTTGAGTACTGATGTTTTATAAAATAAAATGCTTTATTAGTGTTTTTCTTAAAGTCTCTTTCCCAAGCACTTTTAGCAAAATTATTTGAAAGTTTCTACCTTTACGGGGGGCACTCAGGGTCCGAGCCGGACGCCGAGCTCTGCCCTCGCTAGGGTTCAAATCACTAGGGCTTGGAGTCCGCTGACCTCCCGGCTCGCCCCTTAGAAGAAAAAAACTCTTGATTTGTATTTGTTTAATTGGACTGGATCAGAAGGGAGTAAAATATTCTTATTCCCTAACTTGAAAAAAAATGAGGGAAGATGTTTGGTTCTGATGTCTTCAAGAGTATGGTTGAATAATTCGGTCATTGATAATGAATCCGTCTGATTTTTGTCACACAATAACTGAGAAGACTGGATTATAATACTGCATCAAAGGAAAAGTTGAAAAACTTGAAAAACAGAAACTTGTCCCTGAATACAGGAAATTACAGAAACATAACTCTGCTTTGTTGCATTGTTAGTAATGGAGGATTTGGGAAAGTGGAGAGTGAATACTGTCTGGGTAAGATGATCTCACAGCATGTGAGGATGTTGGTGTCCAGTGTTTGGTTGAACGTGTTCTTCATGATCAGGTCTTCAAAACATCTACCAGTTTACACAAAAGAAGGAGTACATGTTGAGAGGGGATGTGGGGGACATGAGGAAATAAAGGTTTCGCTCAGTACTCGTCCTTTTCAGTGGATTGTGAAGTGGATGGATATAATATTTCAGGCTTCACTGATGGTGGAGCTGGTAGGACACTTTCAGTTGTATTCATAAAAACATCTGCCCAGAGTTATTGTCCTCAGTGATGCTCCTCTTCGTTTGCAGGTGATTCTTTATCTAGTCACAATGAGCAGAAATTCTCGACTTTTGATAAGGACCAAGATATTTGGGGAAGTAACTGTGCCAAATATCATCTCAGGGGATTTAGGTACACCAGCTGTCACCAGGCAAACCCCTTTGCATGTGTTCAATGTAGAAGCCATTCTCTTATTCACAATAAAAAAAGGGCAAATGCATGCATTTTCACATAATGAGGCTCATGTGTTGAAAATAATACAAAACACTGATTTTGCTAAAGAATAAATGCACAAAAACACTAATCTCACAACAAATCACACAACTGCCAATGTGTGCTTAACTGTGTAAGTGTGTAACTGTGTTTCAGTCCAAATATATTTTTTCTAATTCATGAGTTTGCGCTTCCTCATAATACGATAAGTAAGCGAGTTTGGCGTGCTGTCCGGGGGGCGAGCCGGCAGATCGGCCGACTCCGAGCTCTAATAATTTCAACCCTCTTGAGGCCAGAGCTCAGATCCTGCGCGCCCCCGGTGAAGGAAGGAACGAGACGGGGCAGAGAAGGAGAGGAGGAGGGGTGCACAAAAACAAGATGCGGAAGGGAAGGAAATGGGTTTATTTATAGTGGGTATGATAGACCTGAAGAAACGAGGTGATTGATTCTGGGACATACATAAAGCCCATTTCTGAGAAGTACAAAAAAAAAGTAAACAAAAAATAATTTCCTATTTTTAGTTTAAAAGAAGTATACTAAGAGTACACTTAAATACACGTCCTTTTCATAAGGGAAGTGCGTTACCAGGGTGTGAAACATCTCTCGCTCACAGTGCTCAGATGAT
This sequence comes from Enteromius trimaculatus, assembly GCA_032361065.1. Classification (NCBI taxonomy): domain Eukaryota; kingdom Metazoa; phylum Chordata; class Actinopteri; order Cypriniformes; family Cyprinidae; genus Enteromius; species Enteromius trimaculatus. Next base: position 20,222,346 of record JAUMHP010000040.1, read on the forward strand.
CCACAACCAATGAAGATTCAAGCAGACATAAGGTGAGCATGATTTCACCATGTTCCTGGATCAATATTCCAATAAACCAATCAGATTTGAGGGATATGTGTTAAGTAAATATCTGTTTTAGGCGTATGATCAGGGTTAGGTGCTTCTACACTCCCGGTAATCAGATATCATTTCCAACCGATGGGGACTCTATATTTTTTGGACAGTAATGTAGATCCAGGATCATGTCTTGGCAAAATCACGGTGCACTGAAAAAAAATGACTCATGCATCTTATTTCCACACAAGCAAATTGTGTTTTATTTACATGAATGGAATTTGTTGAATTTATGCAAACTCTTTGCGTTGTGTCAACACAGTTGGATGAGGAAGAATCTATGCAAAATGATCGCTTCACTGTAACTTAACTCGGTTACGTTTAGCGAACAAAGCATTTTTTTTTTGTGTAAAGAGAAAATCACAATTTGTGTGTCACCGTTCCAGTGGTCAGTGCGTGCTTTAGTTGGGATTTTGACCCTTATATTGATAAATTAAAGCTGTTTTGGTTGGTGTAATTTAGTTATAACAGCCAGACAAACCAAGAGCAAAACTCATCTGGTGATGACGATGACTTTGTTGAATAACGATTTTGTTGAATCATTGAACTGGTTTGGAGTTTATTATCTGCGTTGTATGTCTTTTATTGACAATGACAGGCTTGAGATTGCACATTCATTGTTATTCTTTTCACCTGTTGTGATCCCAACAAAATAGGGATCTTCCCCTAGGCACATGCAGAGATCAAGAACCAGCGTATGAATCTCAACAACGGTGACAAACCACACATTCAGAAAAACAGATCAACTCTGAACATACTAATAACACACTAATAAAAACATCACATAAAACAGCAAGAATAAAAGAACATTGTAAGAATAAAAGAAAGACAATTCTGCTAATAATTTATTCATGTCGCAATGCATGATGGGAGCTATTGATGCATTTTAATTAGTGAATTTCAAAATGCACTGCAGCATTTGATGGTCATTATTCATACGCTGACTCTTGATGTCTGTGTGTGCCTTACAGAAAGACTTTTTTTGTTTTATTCTCTGGATCAGAAGTCTAAAAGAAATACTTTCAGAATGTGTGGAAAATAAAGGATGTTTAGCTGTCGTCATAAGGCTGCCGTTGTCAATAAAGAACAAACAACACAGAAAATGGACTTTAAGTTCTGATTCTGGTAAAAAAAAAAAAACCAAGCATTATCGTCATCACCTGATGAGTATTGCTCTTGGTTTGTCTGGCTGTTATAAAACAACTTTGATTCATTAATATAAGGGTCAAGAGCCCAACTAAAGCACGCACTGACCACTGGAACGGTGACACACAAATTGTGATTTTCTCTTTACACAAAAAAATAAATGCTTTGTTCGCTAAACGTAACCGAGTTAAGTTACAGTGAAGCAATAATTTGACACAGATTCTTCCTCATCCAACTGTGTTGACACAAAGCAAAGAGTCTGCATAAATTCAACAAATTCCATTCATGTAAAAATAACACAAATTTGCTTGTGTGGAAATAAGATGCATGATTACATAACTGAATTATGTTAGTTCAAAGAGTCATTTCTTTCAGTGCATTACAGTTTGTCTGAGCTAAGTGATTGAAACGTACTTGTAAAATGAAAACTTAATGTTAAACCAACGAGTGACAGTTTTAAGTCTGTTTAACATGAAACAATCATGTTGAAATGAAAACTAGCCACAATGGCATTAATTCAACATGAACTGTTTAGGTAAAGTGAACAGAACTGAAAAATGTAGTTGTGTGTAGGACAAAGATAAGGTGACATGAAAGGAATTAGATTTTTAACCTCTTAAATAAAAAAAAGCGATACCTCACTGTTGAAAGGGGTTCTTTATTAATCCATTAAATTACAATTATGTAATGGCAAACTTTTGCAACAGTGTTTTGGTAAGGGACAGCTTGTCGGGACGATTGCAATGACAGCCACGATAAAGAACAGCGAACATGAGAATCCCCGTGGTTAGAGGGACAGCTCCAGAACATGCACTGCATGTACATTTCATTAAATCTGAAATGCACTAAAATAATTTAAAAACACTCTTTATTAGCTTCACTGCGGAAGGCACTGACAGCTGAACATCACTGAATCTAAGGGGCTGATCCATGGATGAGTTACTCTTCTGTGTCACATTAATTGGTATTTGACCTGATTCCTGACTCTCCGTCGTGATGAGACTGACAAAAGACAAACAACATTTTAGACATGCTTCATCAATAAAAGTCATTTAAACACCCTCACTTTATTACAAAGACTACCATTCATCTTTAAAGGGGTTATATGATGCAATTCTTAATCCTCTTTAGATATTGTTTTTAAAAGTTATGACTTGTCCACGCTCCCCTAAGGCGGCTCATTTAAACACGCTCTCACTTCACAGGGGTGCGTTTCCCAAAGGCATAGTTAGTCTACGATGGTCGCAAGTTCCGTCATTACCAGTATGGTTCAACGATTCGGTGTTTCCCGAAAGCATAGTTTAAACGAACATTCGCAGTCAACGTCACAAACGCTCGTGGTTTGAACTACAGCACTGGACCTGTGGTTAGAAGCATAGTTTCCTGTTAGTAAGATATATGGGCTTTAATAAATATAACCGTGTTTGTTTCCAAAACAATGCACCATACTATGGTGGTTAATCAGCGAGTTACATCGTTGTTAAAGATTACCCATGGACAGCTGACAGGAATTAATCTTTTTCCAGGAAGTTTTCTGGACATTTTTACCTTTAAGCCTTTCTTTTGAAAGTGTGCATCATCTTTTGAATCAAATTTTTGCATTTTTGCTATTACCAAGCAAATGAAATCGGCATCAACAAAATGAATCTCTGCAGTGCATCTCAACTGGCATGTAGATGCATTTACAATTTAATGCAACTTTTGATATTTGAAACGTAAAAAGTTGAAAACTAATGCTTGAAATAATCATTATTAAATGTAAAATCAAAACCGCCAGTAGGAGGCAGCATGTGACTGTTAATAAGCGAGTCATCGCAATTGAACCGAATCATTCAAAAGTAGATTCATTCAGAAAAGAAACGCCGTCAGAGAAGCAGAACAGTGCTGTGGCTGAGATTTGGGTGATTTCTTTTGGTGAAATAGAGCAAAAGCAGGAAATGTGCTGTCTAAAACGTAAGTTTCTTAATAATAACTTGTTGTTTGTTGAACTTTTGCCTAAAATTATTTGTAATCATGCTGACTTTTGAAAGAAAAACAGCACTCTTGGTGTGATATAAACTATATGAAATGTTATAAATATAGGCTATACATTTTCTGCCCACATATCTTAAACAATGTGAATCGTGAACTGGAAGGCGCACTAGCTTAACTTGTTAACAGATTCGTTCGGACTCACCTGACTCTGGACTCATGTTTATGAAATTATAGTCGTTTGAAATTTAATCATCTTTTAATCGCAGTTAGTAGTCATATCGCAATTCTTTCCATCTCCAAATTTAAGACCTCTTAAAATCATAATTAAGACTTTCTTTGTACAATTGAAGACTTCAAAATCACTCTTGCATTTCTATGCTTAACTGTTTTTGTTTTTTTCATTGATGAGAGAAGAGGCGTGCGAGTTCAAATGCAACAGTGTATTTTATTTAAAAGGCTTGAGGTCAGAACAACAATGGTCGATCGCCGACAGACAGGGGTGTAGGAGACGTGACAGAGACAGAGTCGAGAAACAAAGCAATGGGTAACAATACCAGGCAAACAGAGTCCTTGGGGAGAGGCAGAGGGGAAGTCAAGATCCGGGCAGAGTCGTAAACAGATTATCCAACAGAATCACGAGAACCAGGAACACGAATGAATGTAACAATTAAACAACGAACCGTGACAACATCTAACACAGAGCGGCTTTTATGCGGGGGATATCCGGGTGGAAGTGCACTGGGCTGTGGTAAAGTTTTCAACATAAAAGTCCGGGTTGGAACATACAGAACAGAGTACATGAAATCATAATAAAAGTCCGGGAGTGAAAAAATGTTACACCCACGAAGTGTTGACGAAATAACAAATTAGTGAAGCGAAGGGAATGTGGATTTTTTTTTATTATTTCAAGAAAACTTCTTGCACAAAATAAATTCAAGGATTTTCAAGGGCCTGTATCTGTGTAGGATTATTCCCAGAGCCCTGAAAAAAACATTTCAGATTTACAAACTTTCAAGGTTTTCAAGGACTCGTGGGAACCCTGTCTACATCACAGAATGGGTGTTTTATTATTTTTTTGTTTACACAAAGTAAGAAGGTGGAGCTATTATTCTCGTTGCAATGTAGACATAGTGTTGTTAACGAGGCGTGATGCAACACAACATGTAAAAAAAAACAGAACCAAGTTGTGATCATCAGTAATTATGTCTCCACTGGATCAACAAATGCCTGCTTTGTAATTTGGTTTATTGTTATAGCACTGGGGTGCAGCATCATGTTATGGTAAGCGGCAGAGCATTTCCATCAGACGCTTGATGTATGCGGCCAATCACAGTGCACTGGATAGATGGCCAGTCAGAAACGACCTTGCTTTTTTAGAACGATGGGCTTTGTACAAACCAGTTTCAGGAGACAGGGCTCAGAGGAGAAACAATAATGGAAAAATAATATGTGGAAAATAATGTTTATAGCTCCCTAAACAGCATCAATATATTTCATTACACCAAATACACAAAATAATGCTCTTTTTAGCAACATCATATAACCCCTATAAATATATGTTTAATGAAATTGTAATGAATTGTCCCCTTATTCAAATTCCACATCTCTAGTAAATCTTTGAAGACCCAAAGAGTTCCGCCACAAGCCAAGATGACATGAAACCTTGCTGTTCATGTAAAGAAATACTTTGTTTTCACAAGACCAGAACTAAACTAATTTCATATGAATAAGTTGAATGATGCTTTTAGAACCCATTTTAATAAATATGCATTATAATATAAATACAGAAAACAATTTCTCAAGAAAATAATAATAATAAAATGACTAGCGTGTTACCTTAGGGCAACACGAGGAGGAGTACACAGGAGTTGATAAATGGTAAATCCAGCAGATGAAGAACTCATGTTAGAGTCAGTGTCGTCACACTCTGATCTATCAAAGATAGATATTTCAGACCTTGTACAGAGAGATAAAAGAATACAGAACGTTTGTATAGTACAATGATCCTGAGGAATAAAAACAGGGCTGTAGAAACCACAGATATTTAGGCTGGGTATTGGGCTACAATTGAAAGCATATTTTTGTAAGGATGCATAGTCTCTTTTTATTGCTTTTGTAGAACAGTATCAACCACTGGCCTATAATAACAGAAGTACAGCGCATAAATATTGTTTCTGCTGTACGGCCTTTACCAAAAAGTAGTATACTCCAAGTTTATTTTATAAGGTATACTTAAGTAAAACTAAAAGTACACTAAACTGGTCCACTTGTAAATAAAAGTTGACTTTTAAGTGTATTTTAAGTTTCATTTTATTACCTTTACAGTGGTCAGTGTTTGCTTCGGTTGGGCTCTTGACCTTTGATTCTTGTTTAACTGCTTGATATGAATTAGAACAGCTAGACAAGCTTTGATCAGGTGTTGGTTGAGCCTAACACTCCTTTAACAGAGCTGATTAATAAATGTGTATCAGTGTGTTATGTGTAAGCCAGAGTAAAGAGATGTGTCTTTAATCTAGATTTAAACTGACAGAGTGTGCCCGCCTCCCGAACAGTGTTAGGTAGCTTGTTCCAGAGTTTGAGTGATATAAATAGGAAAAAGATCTGCCACCCGCAGTAGATTTTGATATCCTAGGTATTATCAAATGAGTTTTGAGATCCTAATTTTGTTTTTTTTTTTGAGCCTAACAATTATTTAAAATTATTTATTGTACAGAAAACTCCAGATCTTCTACTGTAGGATCACAGGGCTGCTATAATGAACATAAACATAACTCAGAGATAAATCTATGAATGAGTTCAGGCCATTTTGTAATGGTTCATTGCAAAGCATTTCATTTAATTAATTATAATTAATTCTAATGTGTTCATTAATTAATGATATTGATTGTAAACTATTTTTTGAAGTAAATATATAAAATGATATATAAAATTATTTTTTACAGTGTGTTTTTTTTGTTGTAAATTCAGTACAGAATATGTGTACTATAGTGCCTCCAACCCAGTGCCGGCCCGAACGGTTGTGGGGCCCTAGAAGAGATTAAAAAATTGGGCCCACTGGTGTAAAAACAGTGAGAAGAAAGCACAAAAAAAGACAATTTCAAGATATATATGCTGCTGAATAAACACGGAGGAAGGTAGCACAAAACATTAAAACTTTGACAACAGTTATGGATATACAACTTATGAAACATATCAAGCTTAATATTCATATATGTACTCCATATGCTACTTTAATGAGCTGTCATTAGTCCTGTCCTGCCTGCACTACAACCCAGTTATGATGGGGCTTAACTACCTCACATCAAATAAATGTCACTCCCTGATATTTTTGTGATGCAAATGTCATAATCAATTAAAACATTTATAACCGATTATTTTACACAATTCCCTTAATTTGTTTTTACAATTGTTTACCTATAGTAATCATGTTTTGTGATAGTATAATCATGGTTAATTTTAGTAAGGAATATTTTCATATTTTATATACTTTTATATATTTTACGGCTTGTTCTTGTGAAAATGATTAGGCTAACACACCACATAATGATGTGCATTTTAAGGCACTTCAGTGGATATTTAATGTTACCTATGTTTTGTCAATGTTAAAATTCCTTTTAATATATCAATAAAAAGTGTGACAGGCTTTTACTGTAGTCTTTATCATTTATTAAATTAAGCAAAATAAAAAGACAAAGTTTACTTTCAGAAGCCGTCACATTTAGGCTTGTAAATGATCTGCCTGAAAACTACTATAACAAAAAGCCAAACCTCTGGCCATTTCGTTGGGTCGTATTTGGTCAGTCACAGATACCATATGGACAGTCCGTCCCAATATGACTCAGTTTGTGACATACCGTGTTCCATTGAACGGCAGAAATTATTTTATGTACACTGCTCTGGGTCAACACGATGCTTTCCCAACTATGACGTGATATCAACCAAGTCAATTGCTGCAGGTGTTATGCTAAACAGAGTGTGGTGCTTTGGCTTCTGTGTATGTTACTAATCTTTTTCCGCTTTTATTTATAATGTTGTTTTTGTAATTATTATCATTTTCAGCTATTTGTCATGTATAAATTATACAAAGCTATTCTTTTAATAAAATATGGTGGTGTATTTTTCTTACTGTCGTTGTGAATTGTTGTGTTAAATGGTATCGGTGCATTGCGGGCGCGTTAATAGTTTCACAAGTACACTGCGCTGCACGTGCAAAAGTAAAAACGGAAAACGTATATTACACTGGTGTTCGCAGGGCCCCCTAAGCAAGACGGGGCCCTAGGCGACCGCCTGTATTGCCTATTGGATGGGCCGGCACTGCTCCTACCATATAACTATGAGAACACAGATTCTAGAAGCACAAGTATAGCTCAAATATTCTATGTCTAAGTCAAGTATACTTGTAATTTTAAGTATATTTCTTAGACATACATAACGTCAATTTCCGAGTAGTAAATAAAAGGCAGACTAAAAGTAGACTTTACTATTTTAGCTTAAAAGGCGTATAACAACAGGCCTACACTTCAATGAACTTATTTTTAGTAAGGGAAAGGCAGTATGATATATGCGCTGATCTACTGGAAGAGGTCAGGCTATATTGGGTTGTATGTGTTACACAAGACACTGTGGTCAAGCCAGCCGCGTGTTGAAAAACACGGTCAAACCAGACGCACCTTTTTTGTTGCGCGTGTACGCGTGTACTTACGGTACGGGTGCTGCGAACAGTCAAAATGAGCTGTTATGCCGGTATT
>JAUMHP010000040.1:20316724-20340591 GCA_032361065.1 Enteromius trimaculatus
AGGATTGTTAGGCTGCATTAATTAGATCAGCCGGAACCGGGAACACTCCCCTTAACACACGGTGTACTCGTTACATCATAAAAAGAATGGGGTTTTGGTTCCTTTGCCACGGTCGCCTCTGGCTTGCTTAGTTGGGGACACCTAATTTCTAGCGATTATCATTGTTTTGATTACAGAGACCATCTCTGCATTTGCTAAATAAATAGTTTAATCTCATTAAATAATATCATAATACATTTTATCATCTCTCAATTCTCCTATTTAATAATGTTAAGTGCTTTGCTACAATCTGTATTGTTAAAAGCGCTATATAAATAAAAGTGATTGATTGATTATTTTGAGAAGGAAACCCAGTTGCCATTTGGCTTTTGTTTTCTAATCCAACTAGACCTGAAAACTAAACAGCATTGATGTGTGCACAGCCTGCATTTCTTTATATTATTACCTACCAGATAAATACAAGTTATTTCTAAGTGCATCTTTGAATTGTAAACAGTGGATTTGAAAATAAATGTGACAGGCTGATAAAAATAGCCTAATAAATCATGTTGTCTGCAACGCTATCTCCGGCGAAGGCTTTTCTCATGTATCATATCTATGAGATGGATTTCTGTGTGCGAGGTTAGAAACGTTTGCTCCTTTTCTACGTGTGTTTCTCAATAATGCACTTAACATGAACACATATCAGGGGAACTTCTAGTGAATTTGGTTTTTATTTGATTCATTTGGAAAAGGCACATTTATTTTAAATTACCCGAGACCTGAGGCCACTAATGCTGAACCCAGCTTGTGTCTGAGGCACTCTGCGAAGTTTTGAACCCAAAGCCATTTGGTCCTCGTGTCCACCCATAGGATTTCAGGTTTAAATTGGATCTGTGAAGACTTACCTTGAAGTCATCCATGGTGACAGCCATTGAGTTGAGAAGGTCTGCATCTATGCTGTCATCCTCCAGGTCAATTAGGGTCATCTTTTTGCGAATGGCCTGCAGCGCTGCTTCTGAACACAGAGCAGCCAAATCTGCTCCCACATGCCCGTGTGTTTCCTTGGAAATCTACCATCAGAAACATCCAGTTTATAAATATCTGACAAGAGCTGAACCCTCCATCACTCTCATCACCCTCACCTGCTCCAGGTCCACATCGTCCGATAGCTTCATGTTCTTGGTGTGAATCTGTAAAATTTCCAGCCTGCCAGTGGAATCAGGGATGCCAATGTCAATTTCTCGATCAAAACGACCTGTAAGACAACTTTTACAATTGACCTTTCTGTATAAAGTGTATTTTGGTCCTTTCATTTCTTGATACAAGATGCATCTGCATGTGCATGTTCGCACCAAAACGCCGAAGAGCAGGATCCACACTGTTGGGTCTGTTTGTGGCTGCCATAACTACAACATGAACCCGTTGTTTCAGGCCATCCATCAGTGTGAGCAGCTGAGAGACGATCCTCCTCTCAACTTCACCATGAGTCTACAGACATGGCATAACCATCAAGCCAGTGACAAACATCAGACTATATGCAGTTACGTAACACACCTGTGTCTCTTTCTCCTTACCTTCTCTCGTTTGGGTGCAATTGCATCGAGCTCATCGATGAAGATAATAGCAGGGGCATTTTTTTCGGCTTCCTCGAAAGCTTTTCTCAGGTTGCTCTCAGACTCTCCTGCCAGTTTACTCATGATTTCAGGACCTGGGATACAAAAGCAACAGCGTACGCCACAGGAAATGCATCTTGGAAACTGCATAAAGCCCTGGAAATACACCAGTGTTATTGATACTTGATGTCACAAGGATCATCTGTTTGGCTTTTTAAGGTAAATACATGAAGCGATACAGAAGTCAACGTAAAAATGACAATCTGCTTTATTTGCATTCTGTGGTAGTTTTATTATTTACTGTTATTGCAGGGCAGATAACAGTCACAGCAGTTTTAGACTGGCTTTCAAGTGTGCGTATGTACCATTAATGAGAAAGAAGAAAGCTCCCGTCTCATTAGCAACGGCACGAGCCACCAGCGTCTTTCCCGTACCAGGAGGACCGTACAGCAGAATTCCTCTCGGAGGCTGAGGAACGACAGTGAGTGGGTGTAACACTTTAGTGTGTGAGTAATCTTTATTTATAAATCAATGTAAAAAATGCAGATGTCTAGACTAGTTCAAAATTGGAAAAGATATATTGTTAGATGTGTGTAGTGATTCTTGCCTTCACTCCAATGGCTTTGAACAGGCCGGGGTGCCTGAGAGGCAGCTCCACCATCTCTTTAATCTGAGCCAGCTGTTTACGACAACCCCCGATGTCATCATACCCGATGTCATTCAGGCTCTCCTCCTCATCCTGACACCGTCAACATACGACATCGTGACGTGGTGCGGACATTGAAATGGAGAAACTGTACAGGTATGATGAAATCACACATACCTCTCGTTTGATTGGTTCTCCCTCACAATGGATGATGGTATCCGGGGCAACAATGCAGTGAGGGGTGGGGTCTGTTTCTACTACTTTAAACTCCACTGCTCTCATGCCTCCTCTGACCAGGAAAATATCACCTGCACAAAGCAAATTCGAAACTGTGACAGTGGACCATAAGACCAGTCATAAGGGTGAGTTTATGGAACTGATTATACATCAAAGCTGAGGGCTTTGCCAAATGCAAAACCAAACTCTTAAATCCTTATATACAGCACACTGAATATAAATGTGTACCTTTGTGAACAGGTCGGTAGGCCTCCAGGAAGTACGGCTTTAGAAAAACCTCAAACAGGTTGCCAGTGAGCCCCTCGATAGTGTCATCAATAGGTAGAACATGGATGCGCTTCCCATATTTCACATCTGGACAGGCATGGATACTGCATACACAAGCATATGAGTGAGTACTGCGGTAGATGGGGTTTTGTTCACCCACCAGGTGACATCAACACACACCTGATGACATCACCGAGGCGTACGCGCAGGTTGTTGCGGGTGACCCTGTTCATGCGCACGCGCTCGTTACCACACGTGTCGTCTGTGAGAACGATGCAGACCGTCTGTCTCCGTTTGCGGCCACGTAACACCACAGTGTCTCCCCGAAACAACTGCAGCTCCTCCATTTTAACCTGTAACACTCATGCAGGGATTTACGTGCACACGTTTGAAACAATGATTGCTTTTGCAATTCGGTGCAGCTAGTGATATAAACCGCATGCTGCAATTTCATCACTCTATCAAATACACACACAAAAATAGATAGATCACCTGTGACAAGCACACAATACTGTTGTCTTCATTGTTGGCTTCGTCCACGATGAGTCGGTTCGGTCGAATCTTCTGCTTCAGAATAGCAGTGGAGAAATCCTCCGGTTTAGGACTGTTCAACACACCCACACACACACACTATATCAACGCACAATCCAATTTTCCACAACATTAATAATAAACAGTCAAGTACATACACAGTTCTTCATAAAAGCCAAGTCAGCACATGTGTAAAAGCTTTTGTTTGGCTTCTTCTTTCTTCAGAATATATTTATATACACTCCAGAGATATTGAAAATCACTGCATATACAATTTGTAACAGTCTTTTACAGTAAAACAGCACCAAGACTGCATAAAGCCTGACATATGAAATAATGTGTATTTTTCGCTTACAGTTACCTTCAAATCTGGCCATACCATGTTTTAAAATCCATTTTATAATGGTAACTGTGAGTTTTAAAGAGGAGACTGAAACCAGTTCTTGGTGGCACTAGTGTGAATACAAACCCACACACATACACTGCTGTCTGGTCTCCTGTTTCTTCATGTGACACTGGTCTGTTTTTAGAGCAAAGTTATGTCTACAGCTAAGATCAAGCTACTCAGACAAACACAAACACATACACATTACTGTTCATGTCATGATTTATATGAATTTTATGAAAGAGAGACAAACGTTAACTCTACAATGAACTACACCTGAAATGATTAACAACTAAAAAACAATTTTTTTAAAGAATCTTACATATTCAGTCTAAACAAACAAGAAAACACACACTCAAACCCAAAGCTTGGTAGTTATACTCACTCTGAGGCTCCAGAGGCAGGCATTGCAGATCAGGCCAGAGGTGTTTAGCTGATTAACTGTTCTGGGACAGAGATGATCAGAAATCAGCCTATCCTTATCCTAAAGGTCAGAAGTCTGTAGTTCAGGTCTAGTCTGTAGTCCTTAGTTCATTGCAGCGCTGGTGTGACGCTGTCCCTGACTGCAGGCTCCATGCCTAGAAAATGTGTTTGTGTGGCAGCCTGCGCTACTCCCTGGACTTCTGAAACCCATCCCCTCGCGTATAAATAAGATTCTGACACAACAACCCCAGTTGCATGCATACGTACACAAACAGTGAGTGTTTATGAATCTTTTTCAGTTTTCAAATGCGTTTGCCATCTTTGCAGCCCAGAGCATTGCGTTTCCCACCCAGCTCATTCCAGACATTCCTGTCCTCCTTCTAACATGCATAAACCCTCTAAAGATTCGTAACCGGTCATTGATGCAGTCATCTGGAATGTCCTTTTTAATGTGAGTAATCAAAACGCTTTCAGTTTTCTCATTACAAAACAACTGAGATGAATAGAAAGAGTGACAAGACATACAGAAACAACTGCTATTCATTTCATCAGAGTATGAACTAGAAAGAGCACAAATGAAGAAAACACATGGAAACACATTCAGTAACTTACACAATGACTTTTATGGATGCTGGTCTAATGTCATAACTTACGGCTCTATGTAAACCTTTACCCTGATGGCATTTACAAATTGGTCCAAGACATTTCAGTATCCATGTCACCCTCTGCTGGCAAACCCTTGAACATTATATCTCTAGAGTGTCTTGCTTCTTGTTTTTAAGTAGATTTTTAACTCAAACTGTTGCAGCCTGTCAGTCATATGATGCATGTCAATAGTCCCCAAGCCTTCCAAAGCTCCAAGAATCAAAAACATACACAGACAAAAAAAAAAACAACCTACAGCTCGTGGCAATACATGGGGGTGGTAAGACATAAAACAATCAGTCTGTGCAAAAAAACTGTATTTACAGAACTTTTACCTCTTATACACCACAATCTCTGACTCACAACATCCGGCATGAGACACGTCAGCGTGCCCAGATGTAGGCCCATAGAAACAGGCATTTATGTATAGATATTGTGAATGAGCTGCACAGACTGATTGTTTTGTGTCTTAACACCTCAGTGTATCTCCATTAGCCATAAGGTTTAATTTAGTTTAGTCTGTGACTCTCAAACCTTTGGAACAGTTGGTACCCATTGACTTCCATTATATGACTGACAGACTGCAATGGTTTGAGTTAAATTGAATTGTTTGTGTTGTACTGAAGAAACACAGTCACCTACATCATGGATGCCCTGGGGGTAAGGAGACAAACATCCCATTTTCATTTTTGGGTGAACTATCCCTTTAAGACAAAGTAAAAAGGGGCTCATCATGAAAGCCATTAACAGAGAAAATGCAGTCATTATCAAATTTCAATGAGCTTCAGCTTTTACTATAGATTGTAAATCAACAGTTCTGTGAATTTTAGACCGGTAGTTGATGTAATAAAAATTCAAATAATATTTTATAAACAAACATACAAAGTAATAAATAAATCAAGACAGTTTGAAGAATTTGAGGTGCTACAATTGTCAGGCAAAACAAAGGAGACTATAATCTGAAATCAGGCTGACCTATTGGTTTCTTTACAATGCAGATGAACCTGTCTTTAGTGACAGAATCAGTAACAGTCCCATTTACACGTGTGATGGCTCCATCTGTATATGAGATCAGATTAATGACCCAAAAGACAGTGGAGCTAAAGGGCAGGCAATAAACATATTAGCAATTCAGTGCGCCCGATTTCCACATTCTTTCTGTCACAAGTCAGTTCTTCTTCTTTGTTAAATGGACACTTACATTATTTGATTGTTTTACAAAGGAAAAGTTGTCTCAGTTCCCACAGTATTCATGGGCTGATACACATATCTCAAGTTCAAGAGCTGAATGGCTTCGGGGCTCTCTGTGCGTATGAGGACACATTCTTCAACTGCTGGTGAAGGAATATCTTCATTGCTTCGCAACTTGGACTTCACCTTAAAAAACTGATTATTATTTACAAAAGTTATGCTCATGTTCCACACGTGGGGCCACAATGTCATGGCTGGCAAATCCGAGATTAAAGGAGTCTTTAAAGGGAGATCCTCTGTGAGATGCCCACTTGATTGTGTGCAGAAGATCTGAATAAACACTGTTTGTTTTTTCGGTGCAAGAGACAAGAAAACTGGAAGGAACATTCAAGATCATTCCAGTCAGGAAGAAATAATTAAGTCTATCACGAGGGAAGACGAGGGTTTCAATGTCATTGCAAAAGTCTTGAGTCAAATATCCAATCAGAATTGACTTCTTTCAAACTGTAACCAGACAGTTTTTTGTTTTTTTTTTTACATTGGAGGAAAGTTTTTAACAAAAAGTTCTGTGCACAGTGGAAACCCTCCATCCTTTGTTTAGTTTCAATAGCAATCTTGAAACCAGTGAGGTCACCAAAAAAAATATGTTCCGCCCCCTACTGGACTGAATAAGTACTAATGAAAAAAATCCACTTGATGAAATGAATCCAGGGTCGAATGTCACAATCCAAACAGTGGTATCCATCAGAGCAGCATTAACTGCACAGAACTGCAGTCTTTTCAAATAATGGTTGACACTGATAGTTCTTAAGACGTTTCATTCATCCCAAACTCGCTCCATTCGACTTAGTTCGGTTCAGGCCAAAGATTTTCCAGTAGCTGTGGGATTACTGATTAAAACATATATATATATATATACATACATTTTTGTGTGAGAAAAAACAGGAGCTTTCTGTTCAGTCGTACTAAATGTTTTAAGTAATATGCTTGTTCTGGAATGAGTAAATATTGTTTGGTTTACGTTTATGTATATGTGAGTTACTTTGTCATGTACAATAGCTAATATATGAGTGTATGTGTGTGTATCAGCAGAAAGCTTCGTCATCTTGGAAATGGGTCCTCTGCAGAACCTTCACGTGTCTTTCGTAGATCTTTAGGGCGGGACCAAGTCTGATTGACAGGCCTGTCAGCACATCATTCCTTTGCATCAGAAGGAGGGACTTCCCGTCAATCTCCTGTCAGGAACAAAGATTCCGTTATACCTTCTATCTACAGCGTAGCTTCTGTATTGAGTCCAGTAAAGTAATGTCTGGGCTTTTCAAGGATCATGCAGTCAAGTTCAGCGCACCTGTGTCCTGAAAGCGAGGGCTTGCTCTGGAAATCCAGCTGCGGTGAAGTAGCTGGCCACGTCTGCTACAGTCCAGTCCACCGGACTCATGCCACTCATCTCTGACTTCACAAAGCCACCTCTGAGGCCACAGAAAACATTAATTCATATTTATTGATATGAATGCAAAGGTACTCTCGGGACACAAAAGAAAATTTAATATCATGACACAAAGTCAACCCTTAATCTTCTGTTTCCTTTCTTTCATAATGACTCACTTCTGGTGATTCCTGTTAGAAGGCCAGTAGGTGTTTTTACAGAGGATTTTCGCCAAACAAAGCATTTTCTCTCTCTCTCTCTCTCTCTCTCTCTGCTGTTTTGTTTGTGTGGTACTCACATTCCTTCATTCATCCCTCGTTCTTCAGCGGCTCCTGGTGAGGCAGAGGGAGTCAGCAGACATGACAACACTCCCACTTCCAGCTTACAGCCTGAGCCTGATAGACAGGAAACACAAAAAAATACACACACTGACTGAACAGATGTTCATGAAATAAAACATAAAAATAATAGTGTTTCCCATACACTGATTTATTTGTGGCAGACTGGCACAATATCAACGATGACCACCACAAATAGATTTTCCAAAAGGCTTTAACTTTATTGAAAAAAACAAGAGCACGCCATGTTTCAAAATTAAAAAGTGGCATGGTTGTTTTATATGAATGGATTTTTGAAATATGGAAAATGTGGAATCACTTTAATTTCATCTTTCCTATATTGTCTGATAAAGTAGTATTTATGAGCGCAGCGCTGCTTTGTTCACAGCCGTTACCAGAGACCCCGCTATTTCGGCTACTCCAAATCGCCAAATTTGTGAATCTGCATTTTCAATATGCAACCGTTCTCTGCGAGAAACACTGTATGTATATATGAAAACAAATGCATACACAATAACTACGGCCACGTACGCACGGCAAGTTTCAGGAGTTCTTTTGCCTAAAATCTCTTTTTGTCTAACGATACACCACTGACAGATCTGCTGTGTTTTGTTTATGCTCAGAAGGCTGCTTTAGAGAGCGCTGTCTTGCAGTGTTGCCATGTCCTTATATTTACAAGTGCTTTTAGGCATGTTGTTTGGTCGAAGCTCATAAAGGTAGGTACTTTATGAAGTTAACAATGTGGTCTGTGTGTTGCAGATATGAGATATTTTTGGTGTTATAAAACAAAGCATGTGCTTGTACTTGTGTGTTTGTTTTCTATGAATATCTGGCAACACGGACAAGTCCAATGTCAAAATGTGCTAAGGTTAATACTTCTTTCACTTTTTTTTTTATTTTAATATCGGATACATGCTCAAATATGTCATTAACAACTAGTTGTTCAGTTCAGTTCAGTTCCATACACACTGCATAGAAATTCTGAAAATGTGGTTGACACTACCTGCATTTTATTGAGGCTGTGAATTATGTGTGTTCAGAACACCATTAACGAGTAAAAGGTGAACTGACAACCAACAAGCCTATATAAAAGACAATAAGAACAGAACAGTGTACAACAGAATAACAAAACTATATAAAAATCACAGAATGACATTAAACAGCTATATTAAAAACAAACCACAAAATAATACACGGCAATATACATAAACACAAACATGCAGAGAAATAGACAGAGTTAAAACATTAACTGACACAGAGATGCATGCATTAAAACACACAGAAGAGACAGGAAACACTGAGAACCAATCCACACGGAACAGCGTCTGATTGTATACATGGGTAGTTCACGAATAAAATTTGGACTGTGTCCTATAGTGTGACATAGCAAAAAGAAAACAACAACATACAATATTCATTCTTAGAGTTACAAATAACATGAGAAAGGTTTATTTTCAAAGTCAAATTAGTTTCATATCAGCGTTACGTCCAGACTAAATTTTGGGAGACAATTTTTAAAAAACTGGGTCCCTGGGTGAAGATATATAAAAAAGGCATGTATGTACAGTCAGTCTGTATTTTTTGTGAAATAATGATGTCATCACCCCACCTCTTGACCCTAGTTAGACACTGCTATGTCACGAAAGAACCGCAACAGCAATGGTGGCCTACATGCTTGTGCTCGTGCTGCAGAAGCATGCTAGCTTCACTAACTTAATTAGCTTTTCTTGTGTTGTGCACATGTTCCAATCTTCTCAGTTTTAGTGTATCTGGCAGAATTACAGCGCCACATACTGGCACGTGTACTACATCATTTTGAGGTTTCGTGTGTACGCAGATATTTCTTGAGATGCAAGAATGAGGAACAAAAAAGGTTGGATAGGGAAAGCTCTGGCTTCGTGTGGATGAGCCCTGAGAGACACCAGCACATCAAGATAAGAACACACACTTAATCAGAAAGTCAAATTTGTTAAAGGACTTACAGTTTCTTATAGGTATTGATGATGGAGCCTTTACGGTCTCTGACATCACGATCACCTGATCCTAAAGGGGAAAAAAAGAGATGCAAAACTATATTAAAAACTAGGATAAGGGGAAATGACAGACAGAACTGTAAATCAGGAAAATATACCAAAAAAGTTTCCAAAATAGATCTTCTAAAAGATTGCCATTACCCTATTGCTTGCTGATGAACTCATTGGTTAAGGCAACAATTGCTATGTCAGGCCACTCTTAAGGAAGAATGGAATTCAAGGAATGGAATAGGAGAAAGACCTCAGATATTAAAAACCCCAAATTAACTTTGCACATTACCTCAATGCTGGGATGTAGCTGATCAGGCGCATCTGTGTTTTTCTCCACACCAGCATCCTCGGGCTCCACAGACATCGTCTGCTCTGTAACAAAGAGAGTGAGACTTTAATGCCACCGTTTCTTGTCATGACAAAAGACTTCAAACATAGACATTTGTCACACATCTACAGGGAACCCATGTCTGTATTCACACGGATTCCTTCAGCACAAATCCCACATCATTCACTTCCAGTAATTGTGTTACATACATTTGATAGCATTTCTTAAATTGTGGCGCAAAATGGTTTCAACGTAAAAAAGACAATAACAGAAGTTAAAACCTCCAGGGTTGTTTGATGCTGCACCTGTGGATACCCTGTGCTCACATCCACCTACTGAAATACCTTCCACTTCCCAAGCATCTTGCATCTTCAGCTGCAAATGCCATATGGGAAAAGTCATGTTCTAAATGCTTTGGCATTGTTCAGACTGATTTTTACAAACTTGATTAAAATTGGATTTTTGGAAATACAATTCAGTCTGAAACTGTAAGTATCATGTGGAGTTATTACCGTGGCAACAGATGTAGATACACCAGACATTGGCTGTCCTAGTGAACAGATGTTTCCATCACCTAGCCTGGGTACGAAAAGCAAATTTGATTTTTGTGCGGTGTGAACGAACATCCCTCAAAAAGCACTACTTTCATTATCCATAGCTTTAAAATATTTAATGACTTGCTCACAGGTACGTCTGCCAATTTTTGTTCTACTCCATAATCCAGCAGGACTCCCCCTCTGGATAAAGTATTGTTTGAATTTATCAAAAGCCAGTCCATGAAAGTCTTTGATAAGGACTGTATTAGGTCAACACTTCACTCTGAGCTGGGCTGTGCATCAATAAAACCCACTTCCTGTCCCTCAGATTTAACTTCCTTCGAGGTGTGGCATATTTTATTCAAATTATAGCTCAATAATCGTAAGGGAAACCATACTTAAACACAGAAAGAGTGAATATTAGCAATGTGCAATGAGCATATTAAAGCATAGGTTTGTGTGTAACATTAAAATAATTTTAGTCAGATATTCTTTATTCATTTTAGTCAGATATTCAAATATTGTTTAGTGGTGAAATCTTTTTTTTCCACTATATTTGTACATTACAACATTTATGTTATATTTATGTCCCTCCATAAAAAAGTAACTAATTGCATTATGCATACTTTTGCATTACTTTTTGTCAGCTGGGCTTATTCTGAAGAAAATACCTGCACTTACTTCCCATTTCTCTCAACACATGGACAGGGGAAGGTTTCTAATTAACTAATTACGTAACTTGTGTTACTTGTAATGCATTATCCCCAAAACTGAAAACAATAAACCCAATGAAAGTCCATGGGACAACAAATGTAATATAATATCTTACTCTAATCTTACATTAAGCATGTTCTACGGTAAAGCCAGACAAAAATACCTCAGAAAATGTTTCTGTCATGCAACAGAGACCGCGCAAGTACCTTCACTTCCACCCACGTCTGTTTCCTGCTGTAAGGAGCACTGGTTTGACGTTTGACTGGTTTGATCCAGAGATGAAGATGACTGGGATTTCCCCTCAGATGTCAGTGGTAGGTCGGTGCTATTATCGTTCTCCACCACCATTTCAGGTGAGGTCGGGTCACCGGCGGGACCTTCATCAGGGATGGTGTTGGGAACATCCTCCGCTGAGCCCACTGTGTTTTCCTCTGTGCCATTTTCCTCACTCTCCACCTCCATCCTTTCTTCTTCCTTCACCTCTTCCTGACAAGCGGGAATAGAGACACCATTTCAAAAAAGATCTAATGGACTTTTAATCCAACAGCAGTCATTATAGAGCATTACTGAAGCTTTATTTTACAGATCTCAATGATGGATTTAATCGTGACTGTACCTTACATCACATTAGCTGCAAATGTGCGGGAAAGTCTCGACGCCCCCCCACCCACTGTTTGAAAAGGCCAAATAACGGTTACGGCGCGCGCCCCCCCAACGGCCGTTTTTCATGCTTGCCCTCGCGCGCTACCTCCGTGGCCTGCAGGGCTTTGCCAATTGCGGTTTTTCCTCAGAACAACACAAACTGCCCAAACATACGCCGCGGATTCTCTCGCCGGTGATTTGATCAGATAACAGCGATTTAACCACGTAAGTAACTCAGTGGGGTTTATAATCGATTCGACCACAGTCTGAAAGTGAGCGGGACAGTGCTTGACAAATCTGATCAACACAGAGAGAAAGAAACACGATGAACGCTCATCGCTCAAACTGACTGCATGAGCCGCACGGAACGGAACTAAGAGGCTTAATCTGCACGCGCAGGGTGCGCTCCGCTTTGGCTCGTCACGCAGCGAATTTCCGCCATCGCAACTGCTTTTACCTCGTATGACCGAAGTATTGCACAGAGCGACGGCTCGCCCGAGAAAACAGACGCGAGCCTCGGGTCCCCCCCTCCCTCCCTTTTACATTTTCCGTGCGCGTCTAACTTAACAGACACCGCCTAGTGAAAAATATCCAGCACAACTTATAACGCAACAATAACCATCGGCCCTGCCTGTGAAATCCTGATAGCGATGTCGCGCAGTTCACGCAGACATCAATGTTTGTTTTTCAGCGCACTGTCCGCGTCTGATTCTCGACGAGCGCGCTTTTGTGTAACGAGTGTCTGTTAGAGCGGCAGTGTCTCGCACGCACGCGGGCGCTGCCGAGCGCGAGTCCGCACCTTTTGTGCCGAGACGCTGAAGTGAAACAGGGCACGCAGACAGTTGCGTGTCTAGCGGAACATACAAGCGAGGTGTCGCTTCTCTCACCGTTCGCACACAGCACGACCTCAGAACAAGCACGAAAACACGCGACACACACAGTTTGGATGTTCTGGCGCACAGTTGCACGCGAAAAAAGAGCGGAAATGAGATGGTGCGGGGCTGTTTTTTTGTCCTGCGCTTTTTTCTTTCGCTTTTCTCAAAGCACGATCATTTATTTATACGGAGACGGGGTGTAGCGCCGCGCGCTGCGCAGGACGTGTTGGAAATATTAAGTTACCTTTTTTGCGAGATGTCTGTCCTGCAGTGCGCTCTTGAGGAGACGCGCGGACGGCTTGGCCGCCCCCATCCCCCTCGCGGCAAGAGTGATGTGGCCGAGGCGGGTCTTGCGGAGACGACCCCTCTCGATCTCGCGCTCCAGCACCACTTTCACTCGGTTGCGGGTCAGCTTCTCGGGGGGCATCCCTCGCTGCGTGCTGAGGTAGCCGAGGATCTCTTTGAGCCCCGGCGGCGCGTGGCCCCGTGTTGCGGCGGAGCCCCGGTGTCTCTCGGACAGACTTCGGACCGCATCAACCAACCTGTCGCCCAGATCAGCGCTGCTTTCATCCAGAGAGTCCGTGCAGCGCGCCCCGGAGCCCTTTGCCCCCACCTTGAGTTTGGGTTTGGGGGACGCGGGGGGTTTGTTCCTCGGAGGCGGACTGCTGACGGCCGAACTAGCGCTTGAGCAAGTTTTCTCTTCTTTCTCATCACTGCCCTCGTGGCCGAGCGTCACGTCTCCCTCGGCCCGTTTGTTACCCGCACCTGAAGCAGAGGAGCCGCTTGCTCCCGCCTCAGCAACAACGCTCTTGTCTTTCGATGCACTTGCTTTGACGCTCCCGGCGGAGTAGCCCGTTGCGCCACAACTAACAAAACTGTTTCCGCTAGGTAGTGGCAAAATCTGCTCTTCTTTTCCGAGAGTGGAGGGCGAGGTTTGAAGCAGGGGGTCAGGACACTG
The DNA here is from genome assembly GCA_032361065.1 of Enteromius trimaculatus. Classification (NCBI taxonomy): domain Eukaryota; kingdom Metazoa; phylum Chordata; class Actinopteri; order Cypriniformes; family Cyprinidae; genus Enteromius; species Enteromius trimaculatus. Next base: position 20,330,486 of record JAUMHP010000040.1, read on the forward strand.
GCTCGCCCCGCGTTCCTCTGGCTCCCTTCCCTCGCACTCCTCCTGGTCCGTGAGGCTGAGCGCGCTGTCGCCGTTGTTATTGAGACTGGCGTGCTTGCCGTGCTCACCCAGCGACTCGCCGCTGCTGCTGTCGGGGGTTTGCTCCATTCTCTTTCTGCATTTTCTTTGCACTTTGGCAGCGTTTCTGTAAGAAATGGACCCCTTGTAGCTAACTTTCAGCACAGTTTGCTCTTGGATCAGTTTTTCCAGTTCAACCCTGGTTTTGTCCGGGTCTGAGCCGTGTCTTCTTCGGACCATTCGGCAGATTCTTTCCAGGTCCGGTCGGGCTTTTCTCGAGCGCAGGGAGTCGATGGTTTCCAGGATCCATTCTCGGTATTTCGGCTCCGACATGTTGCAGCACTGGTTCCGGTGGCTTTGGCCGAGCGCCTCTCTCTTGTCTCCGAAGTGATCCGCTCCGAGCCCGGCTGGGAATGAAGCGGAAGCCTCGCTCTACGCCTGCGTTTACCCACTATGTGCGCTTAAGGTGGACTACTTTCCGAAGAGAATCATCCGCTGCGCTCCGCGCCTATGCGAGGCGCTCATTTAAGGTGGTATTGCAGAGTTACACGTTTTGCGCACCTCGTCGACGGGCTTTTGTTCACGCTCGCGCTGCAGTCCGTTACCTCTAACGCAACAGATTTTTCATATGCACGTCTCGATGCGAAATTAAACATCAGCTGATAAGCATCGGTGTTTAATGGTTGGATGCCTCGCTGGTCGATACTAAACTGGATGAGTCTAGTCTTATTTTATAACTCTTCACGTCACTGCCAGCTGTAGATTAATCAAAAATATTATGAAAATGTACTAATTACATTATCTGCAAGTGGTAAGAATAGAAAAGATAAAAAGTTAAATCAATATTTGATTTTTAAAATAAAAGATCCAGATTATTTCTGAATTAAACAATTTAGCGGAGCTGACCTTCAGAATGCTCCCAAATGCACAAAAAATAGAACAGAAGTGACACTATTCTAATAACTATATGAATCATATTTCCAAAATTCGCAGTTGAAGAAAGCCTATTAGACTTTCCACCAACAACATCACTTACAGGTATTTAATGATTTTGCTGTGCAAAGCTGATCATCTTGTCATTCTTCTTTTGGAGGTTCTGGAGCAGTGGGGTGTGAAGTAGTCCACCCAGCGCTTCCTTCTGTCTTCACTAATAGTGCCGATCCCACAATGCACAGGATGGAAGCTTAAGACCTCTGTATTTTCAGTATTACATATAAAGGGACACAAAACATGTTTGGTATTTATAGTAATACTTTATTGGAATGATTCTTGTGGTGCAAAATATCACAATTAACTTGAACCATGTCCTCAGGAGTAAGCACTGGTATCCACTGAGTTCACCTCCAGCTTAGGAGATATTTGTAGCCTAGAGAGTTGCGTGTAAGAAATTCTCACCCAAAAAGGAGCCAGATGCACTGCACCCATTCAGAGAGAAGACTTTGCCTATTTAAAAATGCAGAAATGGAAGAATAAAGGGGGAAGAAATGGCGAAGACGGCGGCGGCTCGCCGGAGGGCTTCGACCGCAAAGACTCGCCGCGGGAATCGCGCACAAAGTGTGTGCAACTTCGTCAGGCTTTAGAAATGTATAACCCAATGAGAACCGTAACAATTATAATATTAACAATACTAAACAAACCGAACAAAAACATTCATCCCCTGCTCGGCACCAAGGCTGTCGGCCCCGTCATCGCAGCCTTCAGGGCCCGTACTATCTGTCAGCTATAATCAATGAAACAACTGACGAGTCAAAATATTGACACTTGTAGGATTTCATGGCACATTTCATAGGTGAAAGTTCAAAGTTCATCAGTGAGTATTTTACAGAGCGCGGTGGACCTACAGCTGAAAGAAGAAGAAGAAAAAAAGTGGTGCTCGTTTGATGAGATCATGGCTTCTTTTCTACGCCATTTTCACTTTGTCATCCCTTCAGTGCATTTTTAAGAATAAAGAAACACATGACAGTATACAGGACCAAAAATATTTCGGTTATTACACAGGAATACAATTTTTTTTAATTTTTTCCCCCTATTTTTCTGTATGGTTGTTATGGTGACCTAGTGGAGAACTTGCACTTTAGCAGTAACTGCTCAAGATTAGAGACGATCTCTGAATAGACGATAACTAACCCTGTCTGTCTTTGTGCGGCAACATCAATCCCAGTCCACAGGCCAACAATTACACCCTATCAAATCCATCATGATTAATATCACATGAGATTTAAAAAAAAAAAAGAAAAGAAAAGAAAAAAAAGAGAAAATTACAAACATGATTAAAATAGAGGAGATGATAAAGGCCTCACTGTTTATCCCTGGAGGTCTTCTCTGCACTCTTCCGCTGGTTTCTCTGCTGTTTAACAGGAGGAAGGATCGATTTTAAGATTCATGCACTTTTTCTCGTTCTCTCTCTCCACCTATATTCCTCTCTCTCTCTCTCTCTGATATCTATCACTTATTCCACTAGAACTCTGCAAATTCTTTCGCACACTTCTCCGTGAATGAAACACGGATTTCTTCCTCCTCATAGTCGTCAAAGTTGCTGGTGTCCCCGGGACCTCTGCATTTAGGCACAAATGGGGCCTCCACCTGAGAAAATGCAAAGAAGGGATAATCAATAGTTAGTTAATATTATTAAGTTTTTCTTGTGACATGAAATGCTACCTTTTTTTACTTTTAGGAACTCAATATTTTATTTCTTCATTTGCATTTTTTAAATATGACAATGATCCTATCAATCCGCTTGTATGTGACACTGATCTGTTTAAATTACAGCAAGACACTAAATATTACGTTTTTGCTCATCTTTGTCATAATTTGTGATTGATTAACCCTCAACATAGATTGTCAATTATTTTTTATATAGCCTTATATGAAGTAAAGTATTACATGAAGCAAAACTAATTGTTAAACGTAATTGTTAAAGTCAAGTGGACTAAAAATGTTGATGTTCGTTTTTAAAATTTAGGAAAGATGTGCAAATTTTGTTATTAATTTTGCTTATTGATTTAATATTAATACAACACTATAAAAAAAAAAAAAATAGGTATGAAAAAACGGCAGCTGTGGTTGCCGGAATTCAACCGTAAAAAATATGATAACATTTTAGGTTTTACGGCAGCAAAAAAAACCAACAACAAAATTGCAGTTAAATACTGTAATTTCATTAACTGATATAATGTTATTATACCAATGATATAATGTTAAAGTAGTGGAATCTGTTTTGTTCCTTTGAAATACACTGACAAGCAACAAATGCAGGTGATGATGAGAAAGTCACATGATGAACCAAAGCCCATCAAAAGCAGCTTTTAAATATGAACATATATAGATCAGTGTCATTCACACAAACACTGAACACCATCATGATGAGACTCATTAAACTGTAATATGCAATAAACATTCATTTAACAACATTACATAACATCCAACCTTAATAAACATAACTGATAAGAAATATGTTTAAAATAGATACTGGTGCATATTAATGTAAAGTAATTCACAAATGTAGTTATTAAATAGTGTTTTAAATCATAGCCTTATTCTTACTGATATTCAGACAATTATTATTTTTGAAACTAATAATAATATTATTGAGGATGCATTACAAAATTGCATTACTCTATTAAAAAGTAGCCAAATGCATGAGCTTTTTTTAAGAAATGCATTACGTGACTTTGTGCCACCTGGGTAAGGCTTGCTTATTTATTTTTAATAACACAACTGTAAACAACAAAACTACTGTAAAGGCCCTTTCACAATAAAAGTGAAGTGAATAAGCCTGAAGGAAGTGTCTCTGCACTCACTCCTGATTTCTGACACACAGACAGGATAGATGTCACTCAATAAATAGCAAAACACGTAACTTGTGTTGCACATTTGAAAAAGTAACCGCTAAACTATTTGATTTATCTTATAGAAAACAATACTTTGTATGTTCCTGAACGTTTAGGAGGCCTCAAGGCCAAACTAACTGACTGTATATTCCTCATGGTCTACATGACCGCGCTTATCAAAGTGCTGGAGACGGGAGATGCCACAGGATGAGATAGTGTGGAAATAGTTCATGTGTGTAAAACTCATTCTCACAGCTCATTAAAATCTCAAAACGTTTATGCCTCTGTAACCAGGAGCACCTGGAAAGTGGAAGATAAGAGAAGTTCTTTTGCAAAAACGGTGAAGCAGGTGTTGGAAATGAAAGCCAGCATTATTAAAACTGATGAACAATTGTGGAGAGCCCTGGGAATGATGCATGAACATGTGTTCTGCACGCTCTTTGGACGGCGACTGATACAGGACATCCAAACGCTCGCCTTTCACTGACCTCAAATATAGCTTATCATCTGAAATATGTATTAGCAACTACGCATAGCTGCTCGGTCTGATGTCAATAGACACAAATGTGCGCTATAGTGTCTGTGTGGACTATAGTCTTCTTGCTCCTAAAAATATTCCCTCATTTTTTGCACATACAGATACAAGTATTACATCCTTTGAATCTGTAAAGACTCGTTTATTTGTGTACAACTAAACATTGCACTTTGGTAAAATAACGAAAGCAAACAGGATGCGCTTTTCTCAGACACTCGTTGTTTATTTGCCTTACAGACATTAAAAATATAGATTTATTATATTATGATTTAAATTGCTTATTAACAAATGTGCAGTTAGTCGACCAGGCACATTTTTAGTCAATAGAAGTGATTACTGATTACATAACTCACATCACTTGTAATACTTTACCCCCAGCTCTGCTAGTACTAGTACTAAAAGAGTATTTATATACTAAATGAATACAGGTATCCAGTATGATATGATACCGTACTATTGGTCATATTTGAAGCATAAACCCCAGCTTCGGGTCTCCTAGTGTTTCTCTATGGCGCTGAAACTTACAGATGTCCGAGTTCCGCTCTCTGTGAAACTGATACTCAACTGCCATTGGCTCATCTGCGATCGAGGGGAGGGGCTTCCCAATAGGTCAACTAAGCCAAAAGCGGGGGCAAAAGAATTGATCAGATCAGTATCAGTGGTGAAAAGGACTCACCCTCCGCTGGTAAATGGCTATCCAGTCAGTAGTTGAGAACCACTTGTGTCCTTTGATGTCGTTAACTCCGTTTTTAAGGTTGCCGTAGCGTTTGGTGAGATCCACCTGCAGCAGGTTTCTCAACAGATCCTTCAGGTCGGAGCTGAAGTGTGACGGGAATCGTACCTGTGAAAGACTGGGTTTGAGCCAAGCTAAACTGCGGTGGGCTGAAGACAAGAATCTCGGACCGATCTCGTTTTCAGATGTGTAAAGGCTAGAGTTTTGTTATTTCCTGGCAATGTTACCTTTCCTGAGACAATCTTTTCGTAGATCTGAATGGGCTGATCGGCAAAAAACGGAGGATAACCGGCAGCCATCTCGTACATCAGCACTCCCAGAGCCCACCAGTCCACAGCTTTATTATAACCCTGCCAGAGAAAACACATCAGGGAGAGTTTAAGAGGATATCAGGCTTTTGTAAAACGCGCATGTTTTATGAATGGAGCAAACGGTAGCTGAGCTGCAACCGCGTATGTATGACAACAGGTCAGAAAAGGCTTGATGTAAGTTACTGAAATACATTACAGATAAAATGAATAACACGCTATTATTTTACTCTACCAGACAAAACTTTAACAAAATAATGTATGATTTATTTGATGTTTTGAAAGAATCATCGTCAGCTTCACCAGGGTTGTATTTAATTGATCAAGAATGCAATTAAAAAAAACTGTAATATTGCTACAATTTATATATAGTAAAAAGTCGTTTATTTCTTTGATCAAAGCTGAATTTTTAGCATGATTAATACAGTGTTATTGTTTCAACATTATTATTGGAACATTATTATCAGTTTTGAAAATAGTTGCGCTCCTTCAGATTTTTATTTTATTTTATTTTTTTTACTCAAATAGGACAGATTTATTTATTTATTTGCAGAAATCGTGAAACACCACCAAAAGTCTGTTGCAACTAAAAGATTATTTAAAAAAGAGCAGAAATGATTTATTTTAATTAACAAAGATGCCTAAGATTGATCCGAGGTGGCAGTAAAGACGTTTATAATGTTACAGTAGATTCAATTACAAACAAAAGGCTGTTCTTTTGAGATTTCTATCCACCTGTCAATTCAGAAAATAAATAATTCAATATATCAGTTTCGACAATATTAAGAATGTCACGTGACACTAAAGACTGGAGTAATGATGCTGAAAATCCAGATTTGGTCACAGGAATAAATTACATTACTATATTCACATAGAGAACACTTACTTTATATGTTTCACAATATTAAAGTTTTTCTTGTATTTATAATCAAATAAATGTAGAATTGGTGAGCAGAATTGACATCCAAACTTTCAGCTGGTAGTCTGCTTTATATTTAGAGTAGCTGTGCAGCTGAAGCCAGTTGCATCATCAGACGCTTCATTAATTACACTGGGACTGCTGTCGTTCTGCTGCAGTGGTTGTAGACGTGTCTCAGTCTCCTCACAGAAACTAGGGCAGCCTGGCTCACCTTGCTGAGGATGATCTCTGGGGCCAGATACTCCGGGGTGCCGCACAACGTCCACGTGCGACCCTTGACCCGCTTGGCGAAACCAAAGTCTGTCACCTGGAACACAGGTCGCACAGATGAGGCTGTGATTTATGAGCAGAACACGCATGCTTCGTGGCACAGACATTTCCTGACGTCATTCTCAGATCAGCCTCGAGGGGGCAGTGATGATGGGATTAAAGCCGTACTTACAGCTACGTTTTACTTCAGCTAAAGCAAAACTCACACCTAATGTCACATCATTCCTGCTTGATTTACCCTCAACGTGACTGAACACATTCCCCAAACTGCACTATATTAAGTAAATATTTTGTTTAAAATGCATATTAATGTGACATTTGCAACAATCTGGCATTGATGCTGATTTAAGACTGGATGCTAATGAATGCCTTTTTGTAATGCATATTACAAAACAAAACATCTATATATATATATATATATATATATAACTTAATACAGTGCAATACATTTATGTGTATGTCTATTAATGATAGAAATCTGATGTTACTAATTAATATTAATCATGCTAATTAATTGTCTATATCAGAAATTAACGACTGGAAGACTAAAGTGCATTTAATAAATAAATATTATAAAGTTTATATGTAGTTGTATTGACCATTCAGACATCATAACATAACAAACAACTTAAAAAAAATCTAATTGAATCAAGTGAACAAAATTATTTGCTAATTTGTCTCACCTGCAGGAAGTGTTGTTGATTCACCGAGCCCGGTGTATTTGAACGCATGTGTTTCTTACCTGTATATAGCCCTGCTGATCGATGAGGAGGTTCTCTGGTTTAAGGTCCCTGTAGATCAGGTCAAGGGCATGCAGATATTCAAATGTCAAAACTATTTGTGAAGCATAAAACCGCGCATGGGGTTCACTGCATGAGAGGAGGACAACCAGAGAAAAAGAAGGAGAAACAAAGAGAACAGACACAGTTACAAGAAAGTCGAAATAATATAACAGATTCACGCAAACGCGTAGAAACAGCACAAACACACTGTTCACTATTCATCAACAAACGAAGAAGAAGAACTCCAACAGCATTACAGTCGCTCTCATACTTTGTTGTTATCTTTTGAAACAGCATTCATACATTTTTAAATGCAACTGCACATGTTGATGTTGCTAAGCGGTTCGTTTTTGTGCACGGACAAATATTAAGCATCGAGCATCTTTACACAACCGAGACGAAAGCACAGTCTCATATTATGTGCATGAACACTCAGCTTTCAGCACAAGCAGCTGTGGATTTCACTGAAGCTGAAATGGAAGTCGTCTTCAGGTTCTCTAAACCCAATGCTTGCTTTGTGTGCTGTATATTTAGCTAGATGAACACGAGCCAAGAAACACAAGCACAAATATGCAGACTGCCGGGGCGACCTGTTATTACGTCTCATTTCTATGTTGATTTCTTACGTGAAAAAAAAAGCATATCGGCTAAAGTACAAATGTTGTTAGATTTTTTTTTTTTTTGCCATGATTTCCGCCCTCCTTTCTGACATTTAAACACATGCAGCAAGACTCAATCTGTCACCAAAAAAAAGTTAATTACTTAATTAAACATTGCTATTTATGTTTTGTTTTTTTTTCATTGAAAGTTCACACGCATTTGACTGACTTTTTGGATATTTATGGTTTATGGTTATTAAAACGATTAGATTTTTTTCTGCCTGGAGAAAAAAAAAAATAGTGATATTTGATCAGTGAAGGAAAAGCATGTCCATCAAAAAAGCCCATATTTTATTATTTTTTTAAAAATAATGTTTTGTATAAGCTGTCAATAACCAACTGTGTGTGCAATAAACCAATAAATGGGTCTTATAGCATATCTCTTTTCGTGATGTGAGAAACGATTCAGTGTGTGAGTCAACTGTCCGAATGAATCAAAATGAGTCGTTAAAAATTTCAGACCTGCACTAAAGAGTGATTCGTTCACTCTAGTGTCGCTCTACATCAGTCACACTGAAACAAAAGAATTTATGAGCAATATTTTAATATTTAAAGGAATCATATAAGATTTGAAAAACAGTCAGAATGAATAGCTGTGCCGAAACTAAATAACATAAATAAATACTAATATGTGACAAAACCAGTCAGTTTGTATAAATATATTAAAACTAAAAGGTGATATTTCAGTATTTAGATGGTTTTTTGCCCTTCATATTCCATATGTATTTAAATAGTTGTATCTTGAACAAATACGGTAAATACATCAATAAAAAGCTCATTTCGAATTCAGATTAAATAAATCCCAATTTTGTCAAAGATGGTCACTTATGACTGGTTTTGTGCTCCAGGGTCACATATATATTTATATAGTGTTTGTGATGTGCGTGTTGTATGTTCACCTGAATCTGCCGATTCTACGCAGGTGTGAAAACATCTCTCCTCCCTGAACGTACTGCATCACCATGTAGAGATTAGTGTTGTCCTAAAACAAACACACGCTATCAGACACACGCTTTACCTGCGGTACATCATCCAGACATTCATATGTCAAACAGTCTCACCTTGAAGGAGTACTCCAGTCGCACTAGGAAGGGGAAGCTGACGGCCTGCAGTATCCGCTTCTCATTGAGAGTGTGTTCGATCTGCTTCAGCTTCACAACCTAAAGAGAAGCCATGAGGGGACATCTTGACATAACGTCTGTGAGTGTTTAATCTTGTCATGATACATTACTGACACTCTATTCTCCAATTTTGACACAATCTGTATTGCTTATAAATAAATGATGACATCAGGGGTTAGGCCGTAGCCCCGCCCACCTTCTGTTTGTTAAGGATCTTCATGGCGTAGTGCTGCCCGGTCTCTCGGTGTCTGACCAGCATCACGCGACCGAATGAGCCCGTGCCCAGAGTCTTCAGCCGGTCGAAGTCCTCCAGACTCGCTGTGTTCTGAGGAATATTGCACACACAGTCACGCAGGGGGTTTTCAGCTCATCGATGTGCGTTCAAATAGCATTATCTTTGAAGAATTCAAAACCTGTGGTAGTTTCTCTTGATATTTTAGATTTAGATTTAGTTTCTGCATTTTATGTCAATTTCATGGGAAAGATTTAATAACTGTGCAATTCATACTTTTCTTACTTTTTGTTGTTTTTAACTCTTTCCCTCAACACTGTTCAGTTTATTAAAAAACTGATTTTCATTTAACACCATTATGTTCCCTATTTAAACAACTGCATTGTGTTAAACCGACTTGAAACAGTTCTGTTTTGTTTCAACTCAATACTTTCATTTTAAAAGAACATACATGTTTTTACATGTGTAACTAGGAAGTGGATTTCCCCTTCCCATTATGCTTTGCACAGGGCAGGATAAGGACAGTAAATCTTGAAATAAAATGTTATTTTAGGCATTTTTATTAAGATGATAAAACTGGTAGACTTGTTAATGTTTAATGCTATTTTATGTTTGTATTTAAAGGACCTTCTGCTATGTTAGTGTTTTTGGGGGTTACCA
>JAUMHP010000040.1:20345049-20356232 GCA_032361065.1 Enteromius trimaculatus
TATTGTGAAATATTATTTCAATTTAAAATAACTGTTTTCTGTGTGAATATATTGTAAAATGTAATTTATTCCTGTGAGGCAAAGCATCATTACTCCAGTCTTCAGTGTCACATGATCCTTTCAGAAATCATTCTAATATGATGATTTTTTTACTAGATTTTTTTCTCTCTCATGATTCTTTGATGAATAACAAGTAAAAAATTTTTTACAAAATATAAAACATTTCTAAAATGTAAATCTTTGGTTAATAAAAAGTATTCATTTCTTTCAAAGAAGAATAAAAATGTTGTGATCACAAACCTCTGAACAGTAGTGTAACAGTAAACTACTGTAACAGTACTTCTGAACATTATTATCCATTTTAAATAAATACTTCTCTTTTTAATATTTTAATGATTAAAGAATCCTAAAAACTATGAAGCAGCTCAACTGTTTCCAACACTGATAATAAAACATCAGCATATTAGAATGATTATAATGACACCGAAGACTGGAGTAATGATGCTTTGTATCACAGGAATAAATTACATTTTAAAATATATTCACACTGAAAACAGTTATTTTAAATTTAAATAATATTTCACAATATTACAGTTTTTTCTGGATTTTTAATCTAATAAATGCAGTCTTGATGAGCAGAAGAATCATCTTTAAAACCATTAAATATCTTACTGAGCCCACATTTTTGAACGGTAGTGTATGTTTATACTATTTCATCTTGTGCGAAGCAACTTCAAATCATCTTCTCAATGCAAAGTAAAAAAAGAAAAAAAAGGCTTTTTCCCAAAGTATAACTTATTTCTTATTTTCATTTAGTTTAATTTGATGTACCTAAAATACTATATTGTGTTAAATACACAGGTTATAGAAACTGAAATTAAAATAGATATAAATGACAAAAGAAAACCCAATAAAAGCATTTAAATGATTTAACTTGATGTACTAAACATTTAAAAAAGTATTAAAACACTCTGTATAATAATCTTACAAAAAATAAAGCACAGACTCAGCCTTTTTTGTCTGTTTACATCTTTCATTATTTTATTTCAACTTTTTTCTTTACACCCATCCCCTGACTCTTCTTCCATGGCAGCTAGAGGTGCCAGTGTGTTTGGTTCGGTTCAGTGTGTCCCTCGCCCCTCTGACCCACGGTGGGCATATTTCCACAGGCCCAGATCAGAGGACAGAGAATAGAGAGAGGCCAAATGAAACTATGGGATGAGAGCAGAGGGAGTGATGGAGGGATGAAAGGAAGAGTAGTTGTCTGATGTGATGTGTGGATCAAAGGTGGAGCAGCCCGAAGTGCCATCTCTAAAAGCTGTTGCTTAGCAACGTCATAAAAAGACACACACAGGGCGTGTTTCCGTATAAAAGAGCCAGAAGACAGAAAACCAAAGACAGTTTTACAAAGACAAAAGTTCATATTTATTCAATTCAAGACATAAACAAATGTCACATGGAAAGAAAAAAGGCAATGAAAGAACCAACCTGTATTGTTTAAAACTAAAAGTAAATTTCTAAATAATATCACATCCCAACAAAACAGAAACAGAGCTGGGATTGTGACGAGTTCCAAACACTGGTCATATCAGAGCAAAATATTCCCCAAAACCTGCTCTGATTTCTGACCATAAAGTACCACAGGATGAATCTCACAAAAACATGTCAGGGTCACACGTTTTTTAAGTGGTAAATCTCAACGGAAGAAAACATGATGCACGAATGCCTCACACCAAATGTTATTATGCTATTATTATTAGAAACAACTTTGAATTACAGTCATGAGAATGAGCTTGCTTTTATTATTTTTTTTGTAGTAATGACAGTTGTGAACAATCTCAAAATCCAAACGTACTAAAAAGGCTTTTTTGTCTTTATGAAAAATACAATTTCTAAGAAAATGTGAACCGAACATGTTTTTATGGGATTCACCTCACTAGTGATGTGCACCGAAGAAAAACAGAAGGAAACAGTCCATGTCCGCTGGTGCTGCAGGTTCGGCCCCCTGCTGTTCAGCACAGGGAGTGCAAGACGAGTCCCGCGACTGCCCGAGCGCTTCAGGTGTGTGAGCAGAGCTCTGAGATGAGTGCGTGTCCAATCTCAACTGTAAGAACGTGTGGAGGACAACTGGAGGTGTATAAATACAAAATAACACATTTATTACTGTATGCATGAGGTTGCTGTTGTGTTCAGGCTCTATAAGCAGTCCATAGAGTTGTCAGGCATGAGTCCAAGGGGCGGGGCTTTGCCAGGCATGCAGGTGGGTGGGAGCATGGCGTTGGGGGCGGGATCTACATTTTCTGAATCCTCCATCTTGTCCATAGTCGCTTCCCAGTTAATGTGGAAACGGGTCACGCGGGGGTTAGATGCTAAGATGTTCCGCTGCAGCTGTGAACCGAGCAAAAACAGAACGATAAATTACAATTGTTGAGATTTAAATCTGTCAATGTTCAGATTTAATGCTAGCGTTACTCCTCAAAATATAAAATCATTTACACTGAACAACCAGGTCCCAATAGTTCATTTTTGTTAACGCATTACATTTGTTACAGCTTTTATTAATTTTGTTAACGTTCGTTGTTAAAATGACAAGTTCTCATTTTAAAAATGCATTCAAAAAATGTTGAAATTAACATCAAGACAGACTAATAAATGTATTTTTAATTGTTAATATAAACTAATGCTTTTAATTAATGTCTTCTTGTAAAGAGTTACAAATATATTATTATCAAAATTATCCAATAGTCATCTCTAAGCTTAAAAAAAACAGTTTAATGTATCAAATGATTTCCATAGAATCTCTCAACTGGCCGCAGAACGAACGCATGGAAATATGGGACTCTGCAGCAACACGCACAACGGCAGCGACCCGGAATCGTTTAGCAGTATTAATGAATTACAAAAGATACTGGGCTATAAATGGCCGCCACCTGCCTCTTTGATCTGAGCGGCATTACCACATTTCAAATGCAGCAGATCTGTGTTACACAAATACACTCTCAATGCATAACATGCACAATGTCTACTGAGTGTTAATGGGCTTTCTGGCCTAAGTTCAATTTCCCCTTCATATCTCTATTCCAATTTGCCAGTAATAGATTTAACATTTACTAATGTAACTATATTCACGTTAATATTAATATACCGGAATCCGTGTCTTCATTAATCGATGAATCTAACTGTGCTCTATAGACATGGGCGAAAAAATAGTATCAGGGTTTATCGACGGTACACTGTCATCGTTAACAAAATCTTTGTTATAGCACATGATCGAGGCGCCGACAAAGCACTCGCATCCGTTTTTACTGAAGTAAATTCAGAACTGGTGCTTAGGCTTTTATCTTAGACATTATGCACTATTTTATAGCTTGCATTGAAAAAACACACATTATTTTGCCTGTTTTTTGACTGTGTTTAACTGTGAAAACTAAAATTATTGTTTGTGTTAATAAACTGAGTAAATATTTTATAGCGATATATTTTAGAGCTATATCACCCAGCCCACGTGCCGTACCATTAGTGAATAAAGCACTGCATTTATCCTCTCACCTGTGTGTAGTCGGGTTTAACAGGTGGGTTTTCCCGTAGCTCAGGGCCTGTGTACTCATTGTTCACATAGTAGCCAATGCGAATGAATTCCTGTCCTCGATAGGTGCATGTGATGAGCACGACGGTCACGCCCACTGCATCGCTCTCAGGGATCAGCCCTGTGTTTGGAGCATCTGCCTGTCAATCAAGAGAGACGAAACAGAGAAATGGGAATGCTATTTCCAAGTCCTCTTTGCAGCTTGCAAATGTTATTTCATCCACAAATGAGCCTTTGGATTTCATAATTACACCATATGCATTATCTATGCTTTACAGGTGACAGTGTACGGCAATGTTTTCCAGTGCAGGAAGCCAATCATACTGCACTGAACCAGGAACCCAGTATTTCCCAGATCACAAACCCACCTGAAAGACAAACATATGTCTGCCTGCAGGAACTGGGCCGACCAGAACCGAGTCCAGGATCTGGTCATACTCCTCACTCTCTGCAGAGCCCACATAGATGATCTTCCATTCTAGATCTGAGAGATAGGCAGAAACTGATGGGTTGAACAATTCTAGTTTCAAACAGTAAATAGACAGAATTACAATAGCTTACAGTGAACATTTAGTGCAAAGGATACGTGTCTCATGCTTAAAAAAAATTAACATCCTTTGTTTATGTCCTTATATTTGTATATCAAATTTCATATTTGATTATGATAATAAACATTTGATGTGACAACTTCTTATCTCAGTGTTAACCAAAAAACGTATTTTATTCATAAATAAAGTGCAATATTACTAATCATCAGTAAATTAATGGGTGCAACAATTAATTGAAAATGTCCTATTTTTAGAGAGATTGGTAAAGTTTCTTAATGAGCTAATACATTTAATAAATAAATTCCTCATAATATATTGTTATTGTGAGGCAAAAAATAAGAATTTAAAAGACATGTATAAAACAAAACGAGGAAGATTTCCATTCTAGTTCTTTATTCCAGTAAAATGTAGCAAAAAAAAAAAATAGCAAAACATTTGAGAGTTTTAGCTTATTTGTGTTCGTGTAGTAAAACAGTGTATAGAATGGCAGAGCATTTTAGCAAGTTCTGCCCCAAAAGCGTCAGAGCGCCTCCCAACATGTGACGTCATGAGAAATCTAACCAATCGGAGAGGGTATATACACATTGTTCACGCCCCGCTTCCGTAATCGGACTAATCAGAGAACGAGGCAGGGTTGCCAGGTTTTCATAACAAAACCCGCCCAACTGCTATTCAAGACTACCCCCAAAACAAGCCCTATACAGGGTCAAGGTTGGATCCCCCGGTATAATCGCGTTCCAGTGGGGGAAACTATCAGAGTTCACGGAGTTAGCGCTTTAGGGGCTAAATATCACGTTATTTGGTTCGCAATCCCGCGGACTTAAAAACACAACCCTCGGCAACAGTGTTAAAGCAGCGCAAATCCGCGGTAAAATCGCGGACTTGGCAACATCTGAAAGAGGGGCGGCCTCGCGCTGTCACCGAACTCCCCGCCGGCGCCAAAATATTAAGCGCGTGAACATTAACAGCTGACAATAAGACTTTTCCCGCTTAAATCACCACAAATATTCCTGTGTATCACGAGGATGTGTGAGACACAATAACACAGGTGTGAAACACATATAAGTTAAAGCCTTCAGTTTTTCAGTGTTAACAAAGTAACTGCAGAATGCGTGTATAAACCGTGTTAATTTGTGAAATCTCTTACCTTCAGGTAGGTCCTCCATACATTCAAAAGTGATTTCGAATTGAAACGGGTTTCCAAAAGGACTGGGATTATCCAGAACAGCCACGTTTAGCACCTGCACTTTAGCCATGATGGCTCGCAAGGTTTGGGCAACAGAAATCGGCCTTGTGTTTGTGGAAGAGAGTTTCTTAAAAACTGTCCAGGTCGCTGAAGTAAATCCAGAAGTCTGATTTACAAAACGATCTTCTGTTGAAGCGGCAGGGTTTCCTCTTGATACCTTGTACTTTTTTAAAACTAATCAGATGGTCGCCATACATCCATTTTATTTACTACTGGAATATCCTAAAAAAATACATTTAGCGCAGGTTTTACCTAGACGCGGTTTTAAACAACCAAACAAAACACTCAAATTCAGTCCTTTCCACTGGATCCTGGAGGAAAAACGTCCCTAAATGCAGCAAAGACACAATGACAGCAGCGAGTGCTCAGGATCTGATGCTTGTCTTCTTCTAAACCCGCTCTCTGCTGCACCCTGCAGGCCTGGAGGACTTCTTCTTCTTCTCCTCCTTCGGGGTTTTCCGGAAGCTGGCATCTGATTTGTTGCATTACTGCCGTCTACTGTACTAAATTTCCTTTACACTATATTCTCTAGTCCAGTTTCTTTTTTTTTTTTTTTTTTTTTAAACCCTAATATTTCCTGCCTTTTTGTTTCTCTGCACTTTCTAAAATACATTTACCATTTCCATCCACTCATCCTAAACACCCCGTTGGGTGTTTTTATAATATTAAGGTCGCTGTGTCCCATTCTTATTCTGCTTAAAATGACTTGTTCTCTCCTGCTCTTATCATTATCTCTTGGTACACCCAGTCTATTTTGTATAGAATTAAAATTGTGTGCCAGTCGTCCAATTGCTATTTCATTTCACACTATGCTTGTCTGTCCTTTCATTGCACAAACTACCTGAATGAGCTGGGACCCACACAAATGCAATATTCCTCCCCTGCCCTACTGCTGTATAAATATAGAGCATAGTCATTTGTAGCTGTGCCTGATTTAATGCTTGTAAGAGCAGATACAGCATCACAAATTAAAAAACTTAGCACCGCTTTTAAGTAGGGCTTGCTGCAGACCACAACATCCGGGGGGCGTAGTAGGTTTATGGGTGGAGCTGGTTATGTTTAGGGATTAGGGGTAGGTTTAGGTATATTAAGGACGAAGTAGTTGGATCTTTATCCATCCACGCCCCCTTGGATGTTGCAGTCTGCAGCGAGATGCTCCTCACACTTTATAATCCACTCTACTGGTTTCACAATGACGACTAACTTCACAGCATATGAAGAGTTATTCGCAAAAACCACAGAAGCCTGTTTCCGCCACTAAATAAAAAATAAAAGGTTATTGTGATTCCCAATTCTGCTTTTTTTCTCCCCTCAGAACTGCGAGACATAAACGTGCAATCACAAGTTATGAAGTCAGAATTGTGAGATATAAAGTCAGATATAAGTCTTTTTTTTTTGTTAAAAAATGTACTTGATAACTCACAATTTTGACTTTCTCTTTCACTATTCGTAGAAAGTTAGAATTGCGATAGTGTGATATAAGTCTGAATTATGAGTTTAAATCATGTAATTCTGACTTTTTTCACATATATTGCGACATTATATTTCTCAATTCTGACTTTATAACTTGCAATTGTGAGTTTATATCTCACGGTTCTGAGAAAAAAGGCAGAATTGTGAGATAAAGAGTTGCAATAACCTTTTTTATTTGTTATTGTTATTTGTAAGTGTCAGAAACAGGCTTCCATAAAAACCAGATAACTGTTTTTTTTTTTCTTTCTTTTATTGTACATGATCATGTTTTTATTGTGTTAGTTAGCTGTTTAATTTTGTGTATGTGAAAAATGTTAAAAACAGAGTTATCTATTTTTGCAGATGAACTCTTAAATATCCAGACATCCTTTTACTAATATCCTATCCTAACATCTTATACTTTGGCACAGTTCTGGAGGAAATCTTTCCATAGTCGGGCATCAAAGATGGTGAAGCAGATGCACGAGAATACGAAATGAAAACAAGAAAAATGTTCAAATACACCAACAAATCAACAATTTTATTTAAAAAAGAAAGCAAAGCAGATCAAAAGCAGTTTTACAGACACTCAATATCAGCTTAATAGGATGAGCAATTGCAGTCTCAACACTTCAGACCAGTATGAGATGAATGAAATAAGGGTGTTAACATGCTGCTATAATGAAGCAACACAGAGGGTTGTTGTGCCATAGTACCCTTTCATATGAAAGCCATTCATATGACGACATAAACTGAAACAGACAGGAAACGTAAGCAGAGATTTCACATTCTCATATCACAATAAAAACGATTCCATGAATGAATAAAAGTTAAAGCAGATGAGCCCTATCTCTCACAAATCCATTTAACTGCGAATGAGCATGGCAGATCATTCCAGTTGTTTAGTACAGGTAGTTGAGGAATCAGATGAACACAGTCCTCACCTCCATCACGATCATTTGGCTCACCCTCGTTCCAAAACCTGAAGAAAATGTGTCAGAGCCCCAAAGATTTTAGTCTTTTTAGTCAGCAACTACAACTGAGGAGCATCACAAGCGTTTCATGAATCAACAATACTAACATCCTGCAAGGTTTAGAGAGGAAACTAAAGTAGTGCAGATGGCTGAGCAGAAAACTAAAAGAGGAAAGGTTTTTTTTTCTTTCTTTTTTTTTTTAACGAGAAGTCCCCTTCATTTGCGTTTGTCATGATTGCGTTTGTGGAAGAACAGAGTGTCCTGATCTTTTTGAAAAAGTTTTGAGCAACTACCCGTGTTTCAGTGGTGTATCATCCACCCATTTCATGTTGCCCTCGCTCTCTGCGTCAGACAAACCAATCCACACAGTTTCCGTGGTGAATGAAGAGATGAGTCTCTGAGAAGAGAAAAGCAGGAGTAAGTGTGATTCCTCTCATTCATTAACAGAAACCTTACCTTGACACAAACTCACCTGCTTCTCTTCAGTGTTGATAATCACCAGATCCCCGCCAAGATCTCTGCAGTGCTGTCTGCTGTCAGACCAGTTCTTGAACTCATTGAACATGAAAAACCAACCTGGACCACGCAGATTTTCATACATAAACACTTTACAAAGCTCTACAAACATATGCAGGATAATTTACACAAAAACGGATTTGATTCAACCTCCTATAGATGCTGCCTTCTTCAGTTCATCACTCAAAGACCAACGTACCTTTCTCCTTTATCCGGTCTCTCTCTGCTGTGATGGTGATGTGCTGCAGTATGATGAAGATCAGCAGAACAACACAAATGAGCCCCAGACTCACTGTGATCAACACCAAACATCTCCTTCCTCCTGACAAACAGGAAGAAAACACACAATATCAGGTTAAAACAATTTACTGAAAATGATTAGACAACAACTCAAATCCACATGTTAGTTAAGTGTGTTTATTTATAATGACAAACGACATTCCTGTAAAATATAATATGCAACAATGTATGCCGAAGAATTAAAATAAAACC
Organism: Enteromius trimaculatus; assembly: GCA_032361065.1. Lineage (NCBI taxonomy): Eukaryota > Metazoa > Chordata > Actinopteri > Cypriniformes > Cyprinidae > Enteromius > Enteromius trimaculatus. The sequence goes on from JAUMHP010000040.1 coordinate 20,353,864, forward strand.
TAAAAAAAAACCAAATATATATAAAAATGTTAATAAACGTACCGCATTTTTTAGCTTTTGCTTCTGTCTGCCTCTGATTCTGTTTTTGAAATCCATACGAGGCTTCAATATTTACATAATCATCCTCGATCTCCATCAGTCACTGTGGATGTCAGTCTTCACGGATGAGTTGTGATCTTTAACATTATGCCTTAAGTTTCAAAAACCCTACACAGGAAGTCATTTCATTCCCTAAACTGGTTACAAAATCATAAGATGCTGTGGCAGATGACGTAAGCCTTATGTTTCTATTGCATGAACACACTGAAATAAAACCGACTACAATACTCAATGGCAATGGATGTCAACTATCAGGTCACAATCAAGCACAATATATTTCACACAGGGCGCTCTGTATACTACGCCAAATAAAGAAGCAATTTAAGAATACTCACAAAAGAAAAACAAAACAGAAATTACAGGCAGAGGCTTTCCAGCGGCAGGGGCAGGCTAGATGAAGTGAGGATCCTAAAGGTGCACTTGTGTGTCTCACACACACAATCACTCAAAGTGAAACGTGAATCCAAGCAGCACTGCATTCCACGCGGCTATACCTCCACCAGTCCTCGAAGCTAGCCTCCCAGCCCAGCAGTGCCTAGAGGAGATCTAAACAACAAACAGGTTACATTCAATAACGCAATAGAAATACATCATGAACCAACACTGAGATTAAAGAATGCAAAAGGGCTCAGGTGCAGGACAAAGAGACTGAAGTAAAAATACAAAAGTAGTGTCCGTACACTGTACACTCTCTCTATATATATATATATATTGCAATGTTTTAACCAGCAGGACTTTGTCTGATGACGAAAAAAAAAAAAAAAAACAGTGCAGTGTTGCCAACTAATTTTCACAATTTCTCAGTTCAGAGGAAGTTGGTAAAAGAAGACTGATTTGTTGCTAAAAGTTGTTAAATGATGTTGTGACTTCTCTGCGTGATGATGTCATAGTCCTGATGCAAAATTGTGTCATTGCTTTAAATCCTTAATTATTTTGAAAACGTACATATTTCTGAACTTTTTTGTGCTAAACACATAAAAGGACTCTTCTTCACAGTTACAGCTTCAAGCAGTGGATTAATAGTTTGTGTCCAACACTAACACAAGTCTAGAATATAGCACAATCTAATATTTTAATATAAAGGAATTTTCTGCATAGATGTCAATTACCTGGATTTTTTTTTTTAATTTCACATCATATTTTGTGTTTTCGGGTTACAGGGGTACAACAGATGGATTACAGATAAAGCACTGGAAAATTTGAGATATTAGATATTTAGATATTTTTCTTATGGTGTACCATCACATTAACAATTGCAAGTTCAAGCTAAAACATCATCATCATATCATAAATCAACACTTAAATTATTTTTTGTCATTAAATTACTAAATTATTATTATTATTATTATTATTATTATTATTATTAAATTAAGCGTATGCAAAAAGCTGCTAATTTAATTCAAATAATCTCTCAAAGGCATCTTTGGTTTTCACTTTTTGTGTAGGGTAAATAATAGTGTCACTGGAAAAAGTTGCTGAGGTAGTCTGAGAAGTTGTTAAATTGCATATGAAGTCTATGAACATAAGTCAAAAGGTGGTTTTTAATATTACATAAGCTGCTTATCTGGTAAATTGCACATCCTCGTTTCGCTTCCTTACTTCATTTAGGGCCTCTTCTAAGCATGGAGAAATGCTGCCTGTGATCCCTGCCAAAGTCCCGTGATTAAACCGGATGGAAATTCAAAGCCTCAGTATCAATAGCAGCAATGCACAACAGCCATAAAGCCTGAAATTGGAAATTGATAAGCCAGTTCAGCACAACTGTGAACCAAAATATATGGAAAAACCATAAATAACATATATATGTGTATATATAGGGGTGTGATGAGATCTTGTCATGAGATCTCGCGAGATGCGATGTGTCTCTTATCCTCGCAATAGTGTTATGATGTTTCACAGCACATATGGTAGGGTATCATTTTAAATCAATTATGTTAACTTATTATCTGCCCATGGCTGTTTTAATGTTATTTTTCATAGTGACACGTGTTTTGATGAAACATCTATGATGAATTGTTAATTAATCACAACAAATAAACTTGTGTTACAGGTATTGTTATTGTATTGTAGTACACTGCCATCTGCAGGTTAGAGGAAAATCTTTACAGGTTACAGTTAAAGAAATTAAGTGCAATGACCACATATAACCAGCAGAGGTCCACAGAGAATCATTTTTAGTAAAGTTTCAAGTCGATTTATTCATGCTTCAACTTCTCCTGACAACTGTAGGATGTATATATATATATATATATATATATATATATAAGCAA
>JAUMHP010000040.1:20359972-20370603 GCA_032361065.1 Enteromius trimaculatus
GTTTGCTTACCTTGGTTGTCGTTTTGAAAATAAACCCTTTGTTGATTTTACCCACCTGCGTCTGTCCATACGTTACATATACCTTTGGGTAAAAGAGTTTATTTTCATCTATGGATTTTCTATTTTTCCTAATTTTCTAAATTCATATTGACCAAATAAACCTTTGTTTTTCTTTCTACTTATAATTCGGTATTTCAGTGTTTTTTAAGATAGTTAATTCATTTTACACATTTTCAAATTTTGAAGAAAATATAAATTAGGGCTATTTTAAATTCAAAGGAAAAACACTGGTCAATTCACCATTCAACTACCGGGAACTCAGGTTTCTTTCTTAAGCTAGTATTCAAATTAACCCCTAGGGTTAAGAAAAGGGTTACATTTATATTCCTCATTGTACACCAGACATTCCTCACACGATGCAAGCGTGAATCCCTCCTGCTTTGAAGCATGCATCATTGCCTGTGACGAATGAGATCTCTGCATCCAACCGTTGACGCCCATCAGGGACGGGACTGTGAACGAGCTGCGACGCCATTTCGAATCAAGCTTCTGACCAGAGCAGATCTATATTTGCTTACAGCGTTAAGGCAGCAAAGACCTGGATGTCTCTTGTATATATAGCTCAATGGTAAGTCCAATTTATTTGAGCTTTTAAGATATTATTTCTCCGTTCTGTGTGGCAATGCAGGAGAGAGAAAACATGGCAACTAGATAGAAAGAACATGGAGGGCGAAATGCGCTTTTAGTTTTAACATACAGCCAGATTCCCCACACAGTCGTTTTCTATATTCTTAATGTGTATTTCATTTCATCAAGCAACAGAAAGATTATTAATCAAGTTTCTAATTCAGATTATTTTCTTGCGTGCTAGAGATTTTGGACGGCTTAGGATGTGAAATAATGGCACGCAAAACAGTCACTGTTTATCTAACGACAAACTTAACCTCGCTTCAAGCTTACAGCCACTTGAGTAGCAGTAATATATTTAAATGGTTTTAAAGATATAATTTGAATAGGGCAGACGGTGCGGGTAGAGATCTATTGTTTTTAAATCATGAAAAGTGGAATTTTCATCTGCTAAAATTTAATTCATTGATTAAACCTGTTATAACCATCTATTAATTTAAAAACCTTTATTCACTAATGTCTCATTCTTTTTTTTCTTCTTCTCTCTCTCATTACAGAGACAAAGCACAGGGGCCAAGCAGACATATCTCTGTGGGGGTCCTCCCTGCAAGGAGGGGGAAGGAGGAGGGGGGCCTCAAGCCAACACGTAGTTCACAAGCATAATACACACACACACATACATAAACAAACTTTTACGTTTACGACTTTGGTTGTCTTCTTTTTCAGCTGATACACTCATTTACACCCCCGGAATTTCCGGAATTCATTACAGGATGTGGGGTTTGTACGGTTTATTGGACAGTTTTTTATTGCCCCTCATTAAGTCATAAAAGGGCCATAAAACATTAAAAGGGTCATAAATCAGGTCATAAATACCTCTTTTGTCATTCTCAATATTAACTACTCAAGTTCACTGGCTGCAGGTATTTAATAGGTTTTGTAAATTCCCTAACTCTTGTCTTCAGCAGCTGGCTGGCCACCGCTAATGCAGCTTCAATCACGCCGCTGATGACACACACACACATACATATCCACGCACATACATTCACGTTCACCCAACGCACTCATACACATACTTATTCAGCGTGTGTAATGCTGGGTTTTGCTTTGTGTGCGCAAACGTTTATGGACTGAGTTTTTTTGTATTTGTTATTTTGGTTTTTTTCCCTAAGCTCTTTTTTTAACTTTTTTTGGACTCTTTTGATTGAATGAGAGTGAAACTGTTTTGAAGGACTGAACTGAACGAGAACAATACCATTGTCTACTCATGTCCATTTTGCTGTATATTTTCAACCCATTCTCAAATGCATGTTGGTGTGGCGTCATACCGACAGAGGCTACTCCCACAATAGTTGATTAACATCAGCGTGTCACACAGACTGAACTGGTGCCTTACCTCAGACCTGCCCTGAGTGAACCGTCATCAGACCGAGACACAGAGACAAGCAGGGGGTTCTAACCGGAAAGAAACTGGAGTAATTTTTTAAATAATTTTGAAAGGACCCACGTACCTCGGACTGAGCTTTTTGCAGGGGAGGTCAAAGTCTGAGATCTCGAGTAGACAGCCAGACCCACTGGCCGACCTGGTACTGAGGTGCAACTCTCCGTCGACGGTTGGCTTGGCAGGTTACTCTTTGGATGGCTCTCCGTAGGTTGGTGTGGGTGGTGTCCCACGTCGCTTCACTCCTTTGTAGCCAAGAGTTTACTGCCGGGAGGTTCGTAGATTCTATGACTATGTCGTCTGGTAGGCCGTAGAAATGAAACACTTGATTGAGCAGCACTAGAGCTGTTTCCCAGGCAGTGGGAGTTTAGGCAGTGGAACCAGTCTACAGGCTTTGAAGAACCGATCAGTTATTGTGAGGATAGTGGTGTTGTTGTGTGAAGGTGGTAAATCTGTTATAAAATCCACAGCCAGATTGGACCAGGGGCGTTCAGGTATGGGCAAGGGTTGAAGCAGGCCTGCTGGACATTGACGTGAGGACTTGAAATGACTTGCTGGTTCAAGGTACCACCAGAAGTGGTTACGCACCAACTCCCTTGTTGCTTAGATACCTGGGTGCCCTGAGCTGGGACTTTCATGAATTACGGTGAGTTGCTGTAGGCGAAGAGAGGCCGGGACATAGGTTAATTCGGGTGGACATTCTGGTGGTCCAGAGAGGGATCCTCCTTCTGAGCCTCTCCGATCTCTGCCATAATATCCCACTGTAAAGGAGCAATGATCAAGGTAGGTGAGATGATGAAAGAGGGTGTTGACTCGACAAGAGCGTTATCATGTTGACAGGACAAGGCGTCAGCTTTCCCGTTCTTAGACCTGGGTCTGTAGGTTATCTGGAAACTGAACCGAGAGAAAAAGAGAGACCATCTAGCTTGACGGGCATTGAGGCGTTTGGCAGTTCTGAGATACTCTAGGTTCTTGTGATCTGTAAGTATGAGAAATCGAACAGTGGCACCCTCTACCAGTGCCTCCACTCCTCTAGTGCTGCCTTCGTAGCAAGGAGCTCTCTATCACCCACGTCGTAGTTTCATTCAGCTGGATTGAGTTTCCTTGAGTAGAATGCACAAGGGTACATTTTGGCTGGCTCCCAGTGCCACTCGGACAGGATGGCACCTATGCCGGAATTGGAAGCATCCACCTCTACGATAATTTGAAGTGCTGTTTCTGGATACCGAAGAATTGTAGCCGATGTGAAACGTCTCTTGAGGTCGTGGAAGGCCTTTTCACAGGACCACAGACACAGTCCACGTCAGCTGTAGAACAGATCGTTCTTTCGGACCTTCACTTCCGGAGTGAACGGTGGCGCTGTTAGCTGCCGCTGCTCTTGGGGGGGAAATTTTATTGTTTTAATTTGTACCGAAGTTATCTGACTACAGCCAACGTATATATTTTAGCTACTCATTGTAGCGATTTTCTTGCCTCTATTGCTCCTGGTAGATGGTGTGTGTACCTGCTGACTGTCTGCACCCCTAATACGGAAGCGTTTCCAGCTTGGAAATAACAAACATGAAGATCGCTGACTTACTTGGCCGGATAATTTGCCTGTGGGCTATTTGTTCTGCTTTATTCCATCCCGCGAGGTCGATGCTACAATACTTGGCGGAGGAACTTCTCCAACTTCGGCTGCGTCTTTCTGATCCTCCATCAACACTACGCTTCCATCCAGACATCAACTGCCAGGGTTGGAAATATGTTCACCGTGGATCCCATTGATCCTACAGCACTAATGATTCGTGTAATATATTGTCATTTCGGTTGACGAAACCTTGCCCAATGCGTAGGTCGGCGCGGATTGTTGACTACAGTGTTCTCTCCAATCTGAAAAGATTGGAATCGTCAGGGATCGATCACAGTAAAAACAACCTGTCATTTGGATTGCTTAACATCCACTCGCTCTCTGGTAAAGGACTTCTACTACATATGATGTGCTGTCTGACCGTAAGTTGGATTTTTTCTGTTTGACTGAAACCTGGCAGAAACACAGTGACTACTTTCATCTGAACGAGTCTGTTCCTCCGGGTTATACTTTTATTTCTAAATCCTGCACTACCGGCCGGGGTGGGGGTCTTGCGATTCTCTATAAGGAGAAATGAAAAGTATTACAATTGACTGTGTCCACATATTCCTCCTTTGAATATATTGATATAAAGATAAACGGGGCAATACCGACTATTCTCATTACTATTTATCGCCCCCCTAAAAAAGTTTTTTATCTGAACTTTCTGAGATTTTTACTGATCTGTGTGCCATGTCTTCCAATGTAATCATGCTGGATGATTTTAACATTCATAGATTTAACAATCTGAGAAATGCAAGCACAAGTGACTTTCTATCTTGCTTGGACAGTTTTGGATTGCAGCAGTTTGTGAACTCTCTTACTCACTCTAAAGGTCATATTCTTGACCTCATCTGCTGCTCTGGTTTAGCTCCATATAATTGTACTGTTTATAACCACTATCACCACTGTTTATAGTCACTATCAGATCATTTTCTAGTCTCTTTCTGTGCTCAGTTGACAGTTTTTAAGTTAAAAACAGACCATAGTATCAGTTTTCAGAACATTAAGAACATTGATGTCTCTAACCTCGCTGATGAACTGGCCAGCTTCTCAAACAAAGCGGACTTTTCCACTCATGATGCTCTGATTTCAACAGTGGATTAACTGAGATCTTGGATGTTTTTGCTCCTGTTAAAACTCTGACTGTTTCTTTTAATGTTTCTGCTCCATAGTTTACTCCTGAGCTGCATCTACTTAAAACTAAGGGACGTAGGCTAGAACGACTATACTCTAAATCTGGCCTAATGGTACACAAAGATATGTTGAGTGATCATATGTACCACTTTTAGGAAGCTCTGTCTAAAGCAAAGTCAGAATATTATACTAATATTTATTAGTATACTATTTATTATTATACTAATATTATATATTCTTCCCCTCTTCCCTTACCCAGTGTATGTACCCTCCCCTATGAAAACCGCTGTCATTACCCCCATTCTCAAGAAAACGGGCAGATCCATTACATTTTGAAAACTATAGACCAGTTTCTAACCTGCCTTTCATTACTAAAATATTGGAAAAGTGTGTCAAAGCTCAAATTCATGAACACCTTTCCAAGAATGCATTATATGAATATTTCCAATCTGGTTTTCGTCCTCATCATAGTACAGACGGCCTTGGTTAAAATAACTAATGATTTTTTTTATTAGCAGCTGATTCTTAATTTGTGTAATATTAGCCGCCTTCGTCCTTCTTCTTGGAGCAGCAAAGCTATTTTAATTCATGCGCTGGTCACTTTTTTTATTAGCAGCTGATTCTGGTCTTCTGACTAAACTAGTCCTACTTGATCTTAGTGCTGCATTTGACACTATCTCGCACAAGATACTTTTGGACAGATTAGCATCTATAGGAGTCACAGGCACCCCCTGTCCTGGTTTAGATCATACTTCACCGGTCGTAATAAATATGTCCAAATAAAAAAATATAAATCAAGATCACTTATAGTTACCTCTGGAGTTCCTAAGGGATCTACTTACTAGGGGTATCAAAATTAATCGTTTCTACGATGCATCAAGGTGCAGACGAGGACGATTTGGTATCGGTTCAGTAATAGACCATATCTGGTTATAACGTACTGAATCTTCTGATGTCATTTGCCACATACACGCTTTATAGCAATAGAATACAATGGCTCATGCCGGTTTCACACTGCAAGGTGAGCAGGGCATATTTTTTCGGCGCCCATGTTAACATATGACAGCTTTCACACAGCACGCATGGGCGGTGGCGCGGCAGCGTGTAGCAGTAGAAGAACAGGAGCGGCAGTGCTGCGATAGTTTTGGCGCAGAGTCCTTTTTTTTCTGGGCCGCTTATACGCAGAACTCAAGTGAGAGTGCGTTGTTCTTGATCTAATCTGATGATCTAAAAGATGTAGTGCTTGTGACAGATAATGCATCGAAGATGATCGCTGCAGCTCAATTCTGAACATTCCCTTACGGTAAATGCTTTGTGCATACAGTAAATCTGGCATTGCAGCGCATGCTTAAAGTGGCCGCACTCTCCCAGCTTTTGGCCAAAATCTGTCGAATATCAACATTCCTCAGGCTCCATCGCAGCACCACAGCCACTGTCTAAAAGTCAAACAGCAATGTCTTGGCTTGAGAAATCTGATAAATGAAGCTGATAACTGATGTCAGAAGAGAGCAATGTGTCTCCCATTGCTCCTTTAATGCTACTTTGGTTTCTAAATTATAATTTTATGTTTATACATTTGTTCAAGAAGTGTGTTTTTATTGAGAAGGTAAAATTAAAGTTTTAGTTGACATATCTGACTGTTTGTGTTTATTAAAAAAATTATAACATGTGAATTAAAATTGAAAAATTGAGTGTGCCATGCATCATCAATGCATCGTGATGCATCAAGATATTGTATTGAACCGAATCGATGACATAATAACCGTAATTGAACCGAACCGTGAGACCAGTGTAGGTTCACACCCCTACTACTTACTTCCTCTTGGTTTTATTTTTAGGAAACACGGTATCAATTTCCATTGCGATGCCGATGACAACCAGTTATATTTATCTTCTAAACCTTCTAGTTCTTCTCCTTTACCTGTCCTGAATGAATGCTTATCTGAAATTAAAGCTTGGCTCTCAGGTAATTTCCTTAAACTAAATAGTGACAAAACCGAGGTTTTATTAGTACGCACTAAATCAACTTTGGCTAAATCTGATTGTCCTTCTTTAGTTATTGACAATACTGAAATTTACCCATCTCAACAGGTCAGGAGTCTGGGTGTCATTCTGGATAGCACACTCTCCTTTGAAGCAAATATAAATAATATTACACGTGCCGCATATTTTAATTTGCGTAATATTAGCCGCCTTCGTCCTTCTTCTAAGAGCTGCAAAGCTATTTTAATTCATGCGCTGGTCTCTTCACAAATTGATTTCTGTAATGCTCTTCTCTCTGGTCTTCCTACGAAACTTCTCTGCAAACTTCAACTGGTCCAAAACTCAGCGGCTCGTGTCTTGTCTAGGACTCCTGTACGAGAGCACATCACTCCAATTCTACAACAATTACACTGGCTCCCAGTTAAATACCGTATTGATTTTAAAATTCTGCTTCTCACATTTAAGGCTCTACATAGTTTGGCTCCTCCGTATCTCACCGATCTTTTAAACATTTATACTCCTCCTCGTTCTCTGAGATCGTCTCACTCTATTTCTCTTGTGCCGCCGTGTATTCGCTTAACTACAATGGGAGCGAGAACTTTTAGTTTTGTGACGCCTCGGTTGTGGAATTCGTTCCCCCCCAACATAAGGAACTGTAACAGTCTTCAAATTTTTAAATCCCGTCTAAAAATTTATCATTTTTCCTCAGGCCTACGTGTGAATTGCAGCTTTCTTTTTACTTTGATGTTTGATGGATGTACTGTAAACTTTATAATGTCATTTTTATATTGTTACTATTTTATTGGTTGTTTGCTGTAAGGTGTCCTTGGGTGTTCAGAAAGGCGCCTTTAAATAAAATTCATTATTATTATTATTATTCGTACATGCGTGACATGATCTGAGAGGTTCTCTGAATAAATCAGGATATCGTCTATATAAACAATCACATACTGGTTTAACATGTCCCGAAAGATATTGTTGATTAGGGCCTGGAAAACCGAGGGGCTATTGGATAATCCAAAGGGCATCTCCAAATACTCGTAATGCACTGTGGTGGTGGATAAGGCCGTCTTCCACTCTTCCCCAGCCCTTATGCGAACAAGATTGTATGCACACCTCAAGTCCAGTTTCATGAAAATACGGTGTAACAGTTTTCCTGTTACAGCTGTTTTGTATGTAATACATATCCCAACTAGTAGGGGGCGCTGTATGTATTAGGTCTACTGACCGCTTTAAAAGAGGCAGAGAAGAAGTGTTAGACAGGAAGTTTGGTGCTTAGCACATGGAAAGTCCTCTTGTGTTACCCTGTTGACACCCGCATTTGAGGAACATGTTTGTTCTTATTTTCAAATGTAAGTAGTGATTTGTTGTACAGTATTTGAAGTTTGTATTTCTGTAAGTTTGATATGATGTCGATTGGATGTTTGTTTATGTAGAGGGTTCTTGCAGAAGGGAAAGAAGGACACTCAATACGGGACTGGGGTCTGAGAATAAGTTCTCTTCTAGCTACAGACTCGCAGGTTCAACTATTCATCTTGTTCCACGATCAACTTCTGATGAACTATTCACCTTTGATGGACAGTCAAGCAAAGATGGCAGGTCTCAATCACCTGTTGGTTTAAAGACTGATGGTATCGTTTGTTTTCCTTTGTTTGGTTTGCTTTTGTTTTTCAATGACTGAATACCTACATGTGGAAATTGTAGAAATAACGTATGTGAGTTTAAAAAACATTTTACTCTATTGAAAGAATCCTGTGGTCCCTTACTTCTATGTGACTCCGAAAGCAAAGTTGTTACAACGGGCTGAGCGAAGCTGTTCTAATGCAGATAGGACAAGTGGCAAGGGATATCTATATTTAATGGTGATGTTGTTTAGTGCTCTGTAATCGCTGCAGGGTCGGAGGGAACCATCCTTCTTCTTGACTAAAAAAAAAGCCGGCCGAGGCTGGTCAAGTTGATGGCCGGATGAACCCTTTTGCAAGCTCCTCCTCAATGTATTGTTGCATACTTGAGTCTCGGGTTGGGATAAGGGATAAATCCGTCCTTGTGGTGGTGAAGCACCAGGTGTGACTTCGATAGCACAGTCCGTGTTGTGTTGTGGGGGTAGTAGTGAAGCTTTGGTCTTACTGAAGGCCAAGTGTAGGTCCCGATAAGGCCCTGGCAGATCCTCCTGGGGTACGTATTCGATAATGGGGACCGATGGTGTGAGCTGGTCTTGTTGTGGATATTTCAGGCATTGTTGCTGACAGAAAGTTGACCACTGTGAAATGTCCTGTTCCTTTCATGAGATCTTGGGGTCGTGAAGGGTGAGCCAAGGGTGTCCGAGGATGATAGGGTGGTGCGGTGACTGAGTGATGTGAAATTGGATTGTTGCCGTGTGCAGTGAGCTGGTGATTAAAGTGAATCTTTCAGAGATGTAATGTATTTTCCCAACGCCTAGTAGTTGTCTGTCAAGGCCTGCCACAGCCATGGGGGTGTGCATGAAACAAGAGAAATATGGTGGTGATTAGCAAAACTCTGATCCATGAAGTTACCAGCTGCCCCAGAATCAATAAATGCCCTGGTATTGATGTGACGATTCTTTATCACAATGCACACATTCAAAGTTAAGGAGGAAGTCGAAGGAAAGGGGCTTACCCGTGAAGAGGTTGAGCGTGGAGGTTCTAGAGGGGCACGGTGCGCGCATGTGTCCAGACAGACCACAGTAGAGGCATAGGTTGTTCTTCATGCATCTCTCTTGCTCCTCCTCTGAAAGCTTGGGGAATCCAATTTGTATGAGTTCGTTGTTTGAAGCACTGAAGGTTGCGAAGGGAAGAGGGGTCAATCAGCACCCCCTGTGGGACCGGAGAAGACCGCCAGCCTTGATGGCCATCTCCATGTACTCCTCCGATGACTTGATCTCATCCCTGCAGGCCAGTTCTGTCTGGAGCTCAGCTCGGAGACCGCAACGAAACATAGCCTTAAGCGGTTTCCCCGCCCAGCCTGCCTGCGCCGACAGTGTGAGATATAACAACGCAGCAGAGGATGATCCCTGGTCAACAGTTCCTCCTCAGCCTCCTTTCCATCCTCAGCATGACCAAAAACCTCTTTAAACATCTGCAGGAAATGTTGATAAGAGAGGAGGGACATGTGATGACCGTCCCACAGCGCTGTGACCCATCTGAGTGCTTTGCCCATAAGTAAAGAGCATACAAAGGAAACTTTGCTGTCATTGTTTCCAAAGCTTAGGGGTAACTGATTAAAATAGATGGCACACTGCATAAGAAAACCTTAACACTTGCTTGCGGAGCCATCTTTTCAGGAAGGGACATCCGGGCAGGGTTGCTCTGAGCCGTGGTCTAAACAAGTAGGAACTAAAATTCGGGTGAAGGTTCCTGCTGCTGCCGTTCGAAGAGGGCCACAGAGCCACTTGTTTGTGACATAGTGTCAATTGCAAGAGGTTCCAAATTATTACTTTTAATCCCAAACACAGTTAACTAATTTATGTGAATGTGTTCTAATAAAACAAACATTTGCCACAGCTGATTGTTTAGCTGCATTTTGCAACTTTCTTGATTTAAAATGCAGTTAAAAACTGTGACGCCTGTTTCACATATACTCCGTATGCAGTGCGTATGCAGTCCGTGTGCGTTACGTATGCGGTGCAGAAGCAGGAAGCGGTCATTGAGCTTTCACACAGGACACGTTTGCAGTGCACTACACTGACGCCGGTTCAATCCTCGATTTCATGCAAAACCAATACAACAATAGTAGAAGGAGGAGACGAGTGTGGGTTCACCCACTTAACCAGCGGAGAAGACAACTTGGAGCATATCACCATCTTGTCTCAGAACT
>JAUMHP010000040.1:20380823-20398222 GCA_032361065.1 Enteromius trimaculatus
AAACAAGTAAACAAATCAAATCAATACTGAACAAATATGAAGTACTGTATACTGAAACAGAGTAACAAAAAAAGTACTTACTTTGCTACAATGCTTACTGTCAGACTAGCATCCTTCACACAGAAGAATGATTGACTGGGTGATAATGTGACCTCATAAGTGGGAAGCACTATAAAATGAATAAATAACAATAATAAAAACAGAATGCAACATGCTCACGCTTTGATTTTACAAAGCCGCAACAACAACATCAAAAACACCTGCAAAGTAGAGACATTTTGATAGCTGGTCTTAGATTTTTGGCACATTTGTTTATATGCAGTACTTAATTTATTATTCAGCAAAAATATAATAAATATAAAACCCATACCATATTCTTTGACCTCAAAGTCAGCAGTGTAGTTCTTTTGTGGTGTGTTTGTGAATCTTGTGACCACCTTCCATATCCCAGGGCTACAAATACATGCACATCAATCACATCAAAAAAGTGGTTGAACATCCTTCTCCTCTCTACAGACTGAGTGATAATATAGTCAATTAACTTAGGGCTGGTTACATCAGGTTTCCAACATGAACTCACCTGGCAGGCTGAGGTACAGCATATCTTCCTGATCTAATCCCTTGCTGTGGAAATATGGTTTCTCTCACAGTTGTGATACCTTGAGGATCCTTCAAAAAAAAAAAAAAAAAACACAACATTTATTATACATTTTTTTTAAATAGATAACATGTACAATAAATAACTGTTTTAGGAAAGATTTTAAGAGTACCATGATTTCCACTGATATTCCAGCATGCTCAAATGGTTTTAGACCAGATGTCAACGAGAAGATCCTGTACTGGACTACAGAAAGCACTTATTTATAATAACATTCAAAGGAGGCATATAATGTCAAAGATTTGATATATTTCTTACCTGTGCTAGCAGGTGTGTAGATGGGCTTGTCTGTTTGTACAAATATATATCCAGACTGGAATGAAAGCATGACCACTTTCTCCAGAGTGGTGGATGGAAACTGAGCTTGTAGATACACATACTGCTTCTCCAGAGGATTGTCAGAGAAATAGTCTCTATCACTTGGGATCTGATCAACAGTAAACAATGAGAGATCTGCATCAACATGCGTAAATACAGACTAAGTGTAAATTAATTTCCAATAAGTTGCAAAGATTTTTTATACATGAAATTATAACCGAAGCCCACCGAAGAATGACACAAGTTTACATAAAAACAAAGTAGGTTAAAGTGGCGTCACCTTTATATCTGTAAGGATCTGGAAATTGTCTGCAGTTAGTGTCACTGATTTAGACAGTATCTCCAGGTTCTTCCTTGGATAGTTCTTTACTATGATCCTCACGTTCAGGGGTCCTCCAGAGTAATCCTGAGCCTCCAAAAACACCTTCTCTGAGGAACCCACCCTCAGCAAATTAGGAGCTGACAGAACAAACCTGAGGAGATCAAATGCAAAAAACTATAAATTCAGAAAAATAAAATGTACTGGACACTGGTGTGCATGGTACATTTACTTTTGACTGTGACAACATGCCCCAAAGCTATAGCACAGAGCTGTCACTGTATTTGGGGTAAGTTGTCACAGTAGAATCTGTTTAAGAAGTTTATAAAGTATCACATTTTATAAACACTTAAACTTTACAATACAGCAGATATGCAAAAGGTGACAAACATTTGTTTTAGCCAACGAATATCACGTACTACATTAAAATTACATATGAATGCAATCAATTAAAATACATAAAACACACAGCAACATCCTCCCCAGGAAAATAACTTTGTTGTCTTTGGTATCTAAAAAAAACACAACAGACATTTGCTTAGCTTAGCTATTTAAGAAACACACATTAACAGTGTGTTTGATACTCACAGCGGGTCACATAGTGTGAGGAGCGGAGAGGAGAGAAGAACAGCAGCCAGAAACAGCAGCTTCACGTCCATCTTTGTCTGTCTGTGGGAGTCATGTGTTCATGTTTGTGCAGACTCGAGTCTAGCGCACTTTTATCTGAACTCACACTCGCCAAAACTTCCCATCTGAATTCATGCACTTTAGAACTGATAACCCAAAGAATATATCATTGGTACATTGTCTGAATCTATGGTGTCTATGGAAATAATATTCAAGTATTAAAATAACTTTTTTTTTTTTTTTTTTGAATGTTCTTTGCTTTACTCTTTCCCTTTAAAGTGGTTTTATAGTTCTTTAAATCTGACAGAAGAGACAGATGAGAATGAACAGGACTCTAAATCACAATAAGACTAATAATGAGAACTATAACAATAAGGTGGTTTAAAATCATTGTCTGTCGTAATGAAATAATAATAATAACAACAGTTTACATGAACAATATTGTTTTAAAACATTAAAACAAGTTGCTGTCAAACGGGTTACTTTGGTCAGATACATTGAGTCTTACGGAGTTGTTTGTGGAAAAGAACAGAGTTCACTGGAGTGAGGTTTCCCGTAAATGACCTACACAAACCTGTTATGCAAATGTGACCTTTGATAAATCTGCCGCTCTTCTATTGATCTGTCTGAGCTGGAAACATTTGCAGTACTTCAGCTGGTTTTATTTAAGCCGTTTAAGCAGTTTTTTTTGTATTTCTGTATTTGTTTTTACAGAAACTGGATGATTAAATGCGTTAAATTAATTATGATGGCGCTTGCATGCTACTGTATAAAGGTTTTACTTTTACAGCAACGATCAAAAAAAAAAAAATCTTTATTAAGAACTTACAGTTTCTTCAGCAACAAGACAAGAATCTGTTATTAGTGACACTATAAACCAGGCAACGTTGATCCTGGAGTGGTGATGTCCTGCAGCCCTGAATAAAACGTCACCTTCCTGTAGCCTTGAAGACCTTGATTGGCTTGTTCAGGTGTGTTTGATTAGGGTTGAAACTCTGCAGGACATCGACACTCCAGGACTGACGTTGCCTATACCCTGCTATAATTTCGTTTTCCTCTCAGACACTAGATCTAAAATTGTGTTGCCCCCTTCTTCAAAGAATTTACAGACAACATGTGCATGAAGGAACCTTCTGAGGAAAATACTTTCAGACTTCCAAGATAACAAAATGTATCAAATAGCAAATCCAAGTAAGCATGAGCCAAGTATTTATTAATCACGTTGTAAGCTGAACTATTAAATTAAAGAATGAAAGCAGAAAATATTGCTGTCAGATGCATGGCATCTCTCTGTCACCTTGCTTTTTGGCATTTGCAGGCACTTACCTTAATCCATTTACTCCCTCTTATACACTTGTTGAATACATTTACAGTATATTGTCTAATTTTTGAAAACTAACTTTTTCATTGGCATTTGTTTTACTGTTTAAGTAGTCATGAATTAAAATGAAATCAGTAATCAGGTGATCAGATGCCCATTGATATGATTCTTCAGGGTCTTAAGGAAAATCTGTACCATAGTTTGTTTAAAATTTCTCAATGTTAATGTAAAACAACACCCTTTTTACCTTAACAAAAACAGCTCTGCACACAGCAAGCCATTTCAAGAGCATTCCTCTTTAAATACTAATGAGCTCTGGGTGATCATGGATGCATTTAGACAGATCGAGGGACACATGCCCTTCAAAAACATATGTTCTCCACTGTGTCTTCAGTTAATGGCAGGAGTGAATGTCACGATAAGATGGCCATGTCAGCCCATGGCGCCTGGGTCTGTGTGACATCACAGTCAAGAATCTGAGAACGGCTTGATTTGAAAAAGGGGATTAACAATAAAAGAAAAGAAAAAAAAAAAACCTGGGTGATTTTCTATCATTATGGGGTACACACTGTAATAGGGAATTTTGCATCTGATGACCCCTTAAAAATAAATCAGCAAATTCCACATTTAGCACAGAGGTTCATAAAACTGGAATTTAATCATAAAAATGAGTGTAAAGAATCAAGAACAAAGACTAATTTATGTTTGCAAATTTTATTTCACTTGACTCACAAGCAAACCAAGCATGAAATTTAATATAAAAAGTCTGCAACTGTTAATACATCTGACTGGAAATAAAAACAAAGTTGTGACTGTAAGGCTGTTAGATCAGTACAAATCTTTATGTGGCGCATCCGGTTGTTCTAAACTTCTCGACAAGCGAGCTCAAGCCAATATATGTTTCCTTATGTGTTGTCTGGCTCTCCGGTTTCGTTGGCCAGTATTCAATCCAGGTGTCCTCACCCAAGTGGTACCTTAATCTAGGATGATTGAGGAAATGTTTTTCGTTAGGAGCATCCATACAGCAGACATATATTAAGATTTCGACTCAGAATGCACTAACTACAAGATCAGCCAATTTGCTCATAAACCAAACTCAATGTCGTACTTTCCGTTAATCCTTGGAAGGGTTTTGGTTTGGCCCATGATCAGGTACGTCTTGCCTTTTTCAAATTTCAGAAAATCTCTACAGAAAGGATGAGCCAAGAATGACCTCACTTGTCCTTCTACACCCGGATCAGAGCCTGAAAACCAACGCAGACACAAACCTCTGAAGATAAAGCCAGTGCAATGGAGCGTTCACGAAGCAGAGTCATAAAAAATAGCAACCCGTACCTTCCTTCAGTACTTGCTCAACTGTCATGTTATAGATGTCCACATGCAATGAGAAGCCCTTTTCCAACACTCGGGTTTTATAAACTGCAAGACAAATACAAGTGCGTATGACATCTATACATCCACTGTCAAAAACTGACCCATACTGGGTCTTCCCTAGTAAAAAAGTAATATATTTAAATATATTTATTTCATACTAAGTATAGTTCAAATCAATTAACATAACCTGCGTCCTACAAATGTAAACATTTTAATGAAACTTTATTTGGGGTTTTACTTGTGCACAATGCATATTTCTAATTCTTAATTATTCATTATTTGTATTCTTAATGAGCCTAAAATGCATGTTTATGTCACTTTTAATGAGGATTGTGTAAAGTTGCCCTTTAAATGCAAAACATTTGAAGTATACTTGCAATAGTTCCACTTTAGCATTTAATTGGACTTAAGCACTACTTCCTGTCAATTAAAGTGCATTAAGCCCAAAATGAGTTGTTCCAATTTAGCAGACTTTAGGTATACCAGTTCAGCATGCTTAAGGTACAAATGCATGGCATTTTATTAAGTGCATATATCTGAAAATGTATTTGTAGTATACTGAGCATGAAATAACTGTCATTCAAATACATGTACTGTAAGTATATTTAGTTTTCACTAGTGTTTATTAGGAAAATAAGACAGTCCTGAAAGGAAAAGGTATTTCACAACATGAGATCTAACATAATATATTGCTACAGTAATTTGCATGAACACACACAAACAGACAAAAAAAATAAAAATCAGGAGGTTTACTGTATTCCACTTCACGTTCACAGGCCTTTTCTTCACGTTTTTCCTCTTCAATGTTTTCATTCTTTTGCAAACTGCAGTTCTCTGTAAAGATATTTCATTCATTTACCATGCTTTGTCGTCTCCCTTTCTTTTTCATGGAGGCTTCATTAAATTATATAATTTAAATTCTGCTGTTTGAAGTGTATAGACCTTCAGCACACTGGCATAGCTTTTCATGGCAGAGTCTGTTCAGCGATCCGTCTTTCTTTTGAGGATGGTAGAACTTCACACAACGCTTATCTGTCAAAATATACAGGTTAGATTAAATATGTCAGCAGTGTTCGTCCTACACAATGGGCCAGTTTCCCGGATAGGAATTAGATTAAGCCAGGACTAGACCTTTGCTAGTTTAGGACGTTTCTAAGAATTTTTAGAAACATGTCTTACAAAAATGCATTATCTTTGAGCATTTTAAGACCAAACAATGGCAATAATGTATTTTAAGATATCAGTGCAAGCTTTTTCCAGTTTAGACATTAACATTTATTATACCCTGTTTGAGAAACTGCCCCAATGTGTCTAAATGGACAAGCTCAGAAGTTAATTTCTTATCGGTGTTATTTATTTATTTATTTGTTCCAGTAGAATTCAAGCTTACTTTTGTTGCTTTAGGCAACTGTTTAATTGAATCATACTGCTAAAATATGTGTTGTGTATATTGTCAGATTTGCTGAAGAAATAAACATTCCTTGGCGAACATGGCACACCTGGAGCATTGTACTCATACACAGTGACTCCTGTGGGCTGCAGCATTCCCACTTCATTCATCTTGTGCATTTTGAAGACAATCCTTTCCTTCTCTTTATTAGAAATCTTAAAACACAAGGAAAATGTTTAGTATTGTGAGCAATCACTACACCGAACAGCAAAAAAAAATCAGTTGCAATTGCCTGCATGTCCGCTGCATCCAAAAAGATGAATTAAAAGCACAACAAATATGAGAACAGCGGCAGTGTACCTTATCTATGTAGATGATAAGAGATCCTCGCTCTGATAGCTCCTTGTCCAGCTCAAAGCTCTGAATGTACTTATCCTTACCACTGGATAACTGGTGGCAAAATCGTAAAAAATAGACATGAGTTGCCGTTTTAGGGCCACTTTTACCAAACAAGGAAAATTAGTGCGAGAGCTCAATTCCAAAACTGTGCTGATGGGTATGAAAATTTCTGTGTGCGCGTTTAACTAACAATGTGCTAATTAAAGAACGCAGATGCAACACATCATTTACACATCAACCTGTGCAATACACCAAGTGCATAGCAAATTAGATTTAGCAAAATAGTTTTTTGGGGGCATTAAAAAATTGCACAGAAACCAGTAATTGTGAAAAGTGAAAACGTCAGTGTTAGATTCGTTTGAATAATCTCCTCCCATTTGAAAAGGAAACTCTTGCATATTCTGTAGTCACTTGCAAAAATAACTGTCCACGCCATTTCAGCCCTCCTTCTTCACTCTGTCTTATTTTTTACTTGCTATACAGCACTTTTTTGATCTCAATTATTATATTATATTATATAAGTAAATCTGGCTCTTAATGTCCACTATTTAAATGTAAATGTGTATGCGTGTGTATGCGTTAGACTCAAGTATGTAATGATTTCATGATCTTTCACAATCATTGACGCTGTTTATTCACCTTCAGAAGATCCCGTTCATCCACTTTGAACCCTGTCAGCAGACCGATGTCCAAAATAGACATGGTTGAGCTTCTTGACTTGTCTTTGAAACTGCAAAGAATGATTAGTATGATGGAATAATCAATTATTAATCCGTTTGCTGCTTGGGTTCCATTGCTGTGCCTGTTTTTCTTAAAAGTATTACAAAGCTTGATGCCATGACAGATTCTTTATAAATTACCATACAAACATCTGGTCCTTTTGGACATTTCAGAGAAGACAAATGAATACGACAAATGCACCTGTCGAATGGATACTTTTTGAATCTTTATATGTACTCACATATATTCAATGGTGATCTTGTAACTTTCAGAGGCTTGATCGTAAGACACTGCATACAAAAAATATTAAGTCATATTTTTAATACCTTATTTTGCACCAAAGCATTTTACACTCTTTAGTACTTCTGGCGAAATCTACCTGCAGACTCTTTCTCCATCTGCACACTGAGATCAAACGTATTACAGTCGAAGTCTTTCTCTTCAGGCAGAGCATAATAGACAGAAAAGACCTGGGAGGGGAAGACAGGAGCTCTTGGACACAGAACAACATGCTGGTGAAGACATGAGTGTGCTCATGAATACTCACAGAGAGCATGGCCACCCCCGTCCCTTGAGCTGTGATATTGAAACTCTTCGTAATGTCAAACTGTGGAATTCAGTCCATGAAGCAGACAAATGAGAAAACACTTTTAGGGTGAAGCAGTTGTGCAAACAGTGTGTGAATCAGACTGTGTATGGTGTAAATGTGCATCGGACAATGTTTTAATTCTATTTCTTAGCATTAAGGGTGCAAAGTCATTCACATTTCCAGACCTTGTCTGAACGTTGCTGTTGTTTGTTTGATGATCTTAAAGAAATTTGGGTTGGATTTTTTCTCTCTTGCACAGCCATCTCCAGGTCCAAATTAATGTCTGCCTTCTTAACCTGAATGCGGTACTCAGCCACGGCTTGGAAGACCATGATCGTTGACTAAACATACAGGTAATAGGATTACAAAAAATACATTTTTGGTTATCAAGGTAAATTAGTCATGTTATAGTATCACTGCTGTCGAAGTTATATTTAATTGTCATTACTTGAAGAACATAAAGCAAAGGGGAAAAAAAAAAAAGTTAAACATTTTCTGATGTGGAACACACACACACAAACACACACACAAACAAATTTGCTTTTCACACATACTGTATTCAAACATTCAAAACGTTTTTCTTTTTTTTTCAAAAGATTTTCCAGTGAGGTTAAAGATGTCTCCACATGGATGTTTTTAAAGTGCATGGGTATAAGCCTCTAAAGCCAAACAGTTCTGCAGACTTAAGCTTCAACCAGCTGCAAACCACACCTGCATGGCAGTTTTTAATAATCCTGAAGAGCCTGATAAGCTGGATCAGGCGTGTTTGATCAGGATTGGAACTAACAGAGCTTTGGCCTTCCAGGAATTTGAAACCAATGTAATATTTAATATATATCAATAAAACAAAGCATTCCATTAAATGAAAAGAACCCCAAGGGTTGCACAAAATGAGGAGGACAACATAAATTATACATTCACAAAGCCCACAAAATGATGAATTGTCACTGAAAATACCTGGGTTGAGCCGTAACCTCCGTAATGGGATTGTTGCTTTCCCAGCCAACGCACTGCCAGTCCAGCTCTTTCGAAATCCTTTGCCATCACCAGGGCAAGCACCGCATAACCTGTGGCTTCTAGAGAGTGATGGTGCTGCCCAGGAACTTGCCAAAACATTCCATCTAAAACATGACATCACAGTTTTGATTTGAAAAGTAATAAAGGTTTTTAAGAGATGGAGAGATTTTCTCTTTACCATCATTACTGCATTTCTTCATTCTGTTTCACATTTTCTGTATAGTTTTTTTTTTTTTTATGATTTATTTTTTTAATCATTATTATTATTTTTAATCAAGTTAAACTTGCCTTGCAGAACTGCCCTGAGCTGTATTAAGATTTTGGAATGTAACCGACCTTTGCTTGTAGTAGAATGACTCTTCAAGATGTCTTTATTGAGTTTTCCAGCATGGGCCAAAGCGTAAGAGGTTATAGCGACAGCATAAGCGCTGGTCAGACTGTGAACTCTCAGCAGCAGGTAATCAGTGGCTCTTTTCATACTGTTCTGAAGATCCTAGTATTGAGAGAGAGACTGAGTGAGACGTTCACGAAGATGACGTATCACTGGGTTGTGTCCAGGAATCACACTTACAGATCTAACACAGATCTTGCTTCCCTCCTGCATGGCAATCAGGACGAATGCAGTCAGAGAGGCATCGCCGTCCTTCCCGCGTACGTTACCCTGGAAGTGATATAAACTAATATAAGATGTATAAAAATAATAATAAACAATAAACAAAACAATAAGATGTTACAATAATGACATGATATAAATGTCAGGGCACTTCTGAAAAATATGCAGCACTGTAGGTGCTACACTGTAAAAACCAATAGTGTACTTTAATTATATATACTTAGTTACCTTTACTTAGTTGTTATACTTACTAGGATTCATTAAGTTACAGGTAATTTCTGGCTAATAAAATGTCTCACTTGCTGCTATGAGTAAGCTTTACTAAGAATATTCAAGTAGCCACAACAAAACTAATGACATTAATTCACCAGTGGGGGGCAGCCGTGCGCTAATGTGTTGAAAATGTGCAACAAAACAACAGAAGAAGAAGTAACAGAGGCACATGAGAGCAAGCAACGTTTGAATTTAGCGCTGAGATTACTGGAACCGGGAAGAAGGGGACTGCCACTGGATACAGACTGATTTCTACACAAAAATAATAAGGTAACCTTAAAAATGTGTGTGTGTAGAAACTCCAAAGTATATTTCAAGAACATGCTTTCAGCAGGTTTTAAAGCTGGACCAGGACCAGGATTGAGAAGCCCTGGTTTAGACCAACAGTAATCTGTGTTCCCGCTATAATTTTATAACAATGTGATGCTTTAATCATTTAGATTACTGGAGGCACCTGCCTGTTGATTGTTCTTGATTTATCGGCTTTTTCGCCTTTATTTGATTGGAGAGTAGGAAATAATGGGAGAAGATGAAAGAAAACAGGATCAGGAAAGGACCACAAGCTGAGAATTGCTGGAGCGTGACGTATTTGACAGTTTTATGTGATTTAAGTGGAATTTAGAGGAAAAAAAAGAACTTACAACCATCTCGCTGTGGTACACAGGTGCATCTTCTTTAAACCTGCCGTCTGGCAGCTGTTTTTTTGTGGCCAGCCAGTTGAGGGCGCTGCAGATCACATGCTCCTCTATGACAATCAGATCACTGGCCATCGCGAATACTTTAGCCACATAAGCTGTCAGCCTGTAAACCGATGCATTGGAGGAAGCCAACTTAGGTACAATACATGAAACATGCAAGAAAAATGATTATTATCTCTAAACAAGAAGCGTGATTTCACCATGTGCTACTCGGCCTGTGTAACCAGGCAGCATACGACCCATCAGCTTTACGGAAGGTCAACTCCTGCTTATAACCTTGACCGGAAGAACAAATTAATGACATATTGGGGAAAAAGCAGCACTTTATTTAACAACTGGGAGAACATTATAAGGGCGGTCAGCTGACCTGTGTCAATATTCTTGATGGCTTCATTACGGCGCTCCATCCCAACAGCCTCCCACTGCTTGGTGCTATCCAGGTAATGAGTGGCAATGAGAGGTAGAGTTACATGAATCATGGTCTGCTCTCCACATCCATGGGGCACAACAATGAGCTTTCCCATAAAATGCCCGCTGATGGCCTGCTCGACTGTGCGTGTTATCTCCTCACCTGCAAACATGGACACCAGTTCTGTTGCTGCGTGCTGATATATAAATGGATATACCAAGGGCCCCAGGCCCGGATTGGCTAATCGGGAGGCCGGTCCATCTTTTGACCACGACAAAGGCCGGTGTCCCTATAAGTTAGCTGCCAGCTCTTAGTTGCACTTTTTATTTTTTTAACCATAGCCTCACTGTTTTTATTCATTATTTTAATGCAGCTCCACTCTTTTTATTTATTTTCTCGCAGCCCCGCGAGCACAATGCAGCCTGCAGGTTAATGATGACGTAATTATCATTCGACTCCCCGACAGCGGCACCTTGCTCAACAGCAAAATCAGTTGTTAAGAGATACGCAAGAGGACAATAAAAAGTACAAAGGTGGCGCTGAAAAGACCAGAATAAAAAAAGAAAGAAAGAAAGAAAGCTCTAGAAACTCACGCGACCAAATGAAATAAGCTGAGTACATTGAAGACGATGAAACGGCTGGTAAGTTAGCGTTAAGCTAATTAGGAGCAGTGCAAAAAAGAAAAAAGAAAAGGACATTGTGATGTTTTAAAGAGATTTACCCTTTAATGTTCTCTTATTTATGAAAAATATTTGAAGTTATAAAGCAGCTGTTTCCTTGAAAAAGACATGATAGTGTCATTAGTGCATTTTATTTTAATCTTTATTTTATACATATAGCTTAATATATATTTGTATTAATTATATTGTTTTTTTCATTTGAAAGTTTGGATAAAATAAAGAAAATAAATTCTGAGACTGTTAAACATTACATTGTGTTAACTGATCAAATAAATCTTCACTGTGAAGCAACACTTGGGCTGCTGTATTTGCACTGAATTGGAAATGACATTATTTTAATATAGTTAGTCGTGAAGTAAAGTGGGCTGGTCTAAGACTTTGAACTCCAGGGCTGAAAAGCAGTACCACTCCGGCCCTAAAGGGACCTGTGGTTTCCATATCCAGAATTAAGTGGAGATGGAATTTACAGTATAATGTGAAATGTCAAAGAAGTTGGCAAATTTTGGATAAATATAAAATATCGTTGTCTATTAATAAAAAAATATTTATCTGTGATTATATTACAGGTAAAATAAAAAAAAGTGTAAAAAATATATATTTTTATAAACACGTTAGGAATCTGAATTCAGAACAAATTTATATTTTTGTAAACATTATTAAATTAATTAGACATTATCATGGTCACACGTACAGTATCATAATATAATTGTTATAATTGTTTTTTGCCACTGTTTTTGAGGTTAGTATGTTTTTTGAGGCCTAGACAATGTTTGACCATTTACGTACACTTTTTGGATGTCTTGTAAGTTGTCTTATGAACCAGTTAGACTAACTAATCCATTAATGTTTGTCATATGCAAAAAAAATAACATCAACATTGATGATAATAAAGTGTGTTAGCGAACCAAAAAAGAGACGTGACTTTACTCAGTGACTTGAGTAGCGAACAACTTAGTCCAAATTTGAGTCAACTCAAAAAAGCTGTGCAGCTTCTGTAGTTGCTTTTTTTACAGTGACAGTTGAAAAAAAGAAGTTTGGATGAAATCAGATGGATTTGATAGGGGCTGTGCATGCTACAGAAAAGCAGAGTCCAAAGAGTTTGTCACCTATAATTGTGATCACTGTGCTAGCAGGTGTGTTCGGAACCCTTCGGCGTGGGATGTCACTCCTCATAGACACGACCTGTGAGCCACCTGTTCAGTCAAGAGGACAGGTGTTTACAGAGGATTTGCAAACGTTCTCACTGCATATTCAGTGTCTATAAAGAAGCTGCACCTGGATGCTCGGATGGGTTGATCTCCACAATTTTCTCCTGGACTTCGGTTAGCACACCTTCGGGCTGAAAGAAAGACACAAGGCATCAAAAAAATCTCAAAACAAAGGGACCGAGGACCGTTCATGATTAATTCCTGCAGACATCCCCGGAGCCTTCCTCTGAATGTTGACATGGTAGACTCACCACAACCTTCAGATTCTTTCTAATAGCGTCATTGCGATTGGAGCTGTACGCCTCCGCTTCGATCCACTGGTCTTTCAGATCCATGGGGATGATGATGAGAGGGACGGCTCTGGAGGACATGGGGCCAACACTAACGGTTATCTTGCCTTTCTGTTTTTTGCTGGCACTGCTGCAAATACCCTCCGACGTCTTAAACCTAATATTTGTCTGGTACAAGACAAAACAAGATCTTCAGCATGTGGAACAAGTTGGCAACTCATAAAAATGTGTACGATTAATTATTCCATATCAGCAAAACCGTACATACTTTCAGCTTCTGATTGCTGTAATTGTGAAGAACACCCTTTATTTCCAGTTGTTCATTGCGCACCGCCGAATAAGGCATCTTCAGGTCGATAAAAAAATCTTTCTTCACAGTGATCTCAAAAGGATCGGCCACACACATTCCTGCAGGGAAACAAAGGCCGCGTCAAAAAGAACACCAATTAATAATAAATGACAAAGGAACATCTCTTTACCAAGGGTCTGGGACAGGCTGATGGCTGTGATCTGCCAGGTTGTGATGGAGTCTTTCAGGAATATTTTAGTTCGTAAGGTAGATGTTTCATCACTAGGCACAAACCAAGAGGCTGTCACGACTCACAATCAAATCTCTTCAACAAGATTTAGCTAACAATTTTAATGCAGTTGCACATTACACAACACTATTCAACATTATTTTTCACTGTTTCTTTACATTTCAGTCAAGGTATTGCTTTTAAAAATGATGGTGCATCATTTAATAAAACTCTTCAATATTGCCATCATCTTGATAGAAAACATCTTGGTTCCCACAAAAGGTATATATATATATATATATATATATATATATATAATACATTTTAAACAACAAAATGCTCTCACCACAATTGGTTTTGTGGGCAAGGCGGAAGATCAATCTCCTCCCAAAGCCAGCTTTCAGGAAAATTTGTGCGGAGCATGACTTCACCTAGTTCCTCATCAAATTCATCCTCTTCACCTGAACAAGAAACAAACTATAGTATACACTTCTATTCAAAAGTTTGGGGTCAGTAATTTGATAAATTCAATTCAAATTTATTTGTATAGCGCTTTTTTACAATACATATCGTTGCAAAGCAGCTTTACACCAAAGTAATGCTTTACAGTATATGTAGTGGTAGCTTGTACATGTAGATATGGCCTAGATGTGAGGTAAAGATCAATTAACGACGTAATCGAACAGACAAGGAACATTATAAAGAGAATGATCTGAGCCAGTATTCACAAAACATCTTAAGACTCAAAGTAGCTCCTAACTTACTGATTTAGGACAAAATCTAAAAATAGTGAAAGTGTCAGATCAGAATTTAGGACTCCTAAAGTTTTGCTCTAAGAGTATTTCACAAAGCGCTTTAACGCTAAAACTAGCTCCTAAATCGGTGAAACGTTATGAGTCTTCTAAGTCTCTAAGACCAGCTCACCACTTTCCTAAAATTTGCCTCAAAAATACAAACATTGTAGAAACATTTGACGATAACAAAAGGTAGCACCTTTAGGGTTTGATTATATCCTTTTCACTAGTACACCAAATACAAACAAAATTCATTGTAATGACATGCAGAAATGGACTATGTGCGTGTTTAGCATTCACATAACACACAGTTTTAACATTTTAACATGCGTTTAACTGTTATTTAAAGTATACGTAATTACTTCAAATTAAAGCCACAATAAAGTGTTAGATGCAAGTCATATGTCTAAAGCAATTCGTCTGTACACAGATGATAAGATTATTCCTTGGTGAGATGTAATAATGCATTCTCAAACTGTACAACTGCTTCAATATGTTATCATGACGCAAAACTGCAACTTAGCATGAGCAAGCAATGAAGAAGCATTTAAGAGTTAGCTCAGAGAATAGCTACTTCTCTTTCTGAATTCACTTTGTTTGAGAGCTGTGAGAATATATTTTGCAAATGAGGCTAAAATCTCACTGCGAGCCAGAAAAAACTCCTCCTCTGCGAAGGCATCTGAGTGGCGTTTCAGCTCCTTGCAGCAGTGCAGGAAGGCCTTGACGCATTCATCTGAATCTATGATGTATGAGGCACGGCGTTCACAGCTGTAGTCGAGTATATTATTTGCCAGTCCATCAAGACAGCAAACCTTCAGGTCACCAGAGAACTGACCAGCTGCGAAGACAATGTAAGTGTAGAAACGATGAGGACAGAAGAGGAATGACAACATAAAAATGGCTGCATGTCTCAGGAGAATTAGGGTTGCACAATTCAGCCCTTTTTTGTGGCTAGGAGATAAAAAGCCAATACAAATATTGTTTCTAAAAAAGGTTTTGTATACAGATTTTGTATGCAGTAGCATTTAGTGTGAGCTGAGATGCTGACACCGCTGAATCATGAGCTGCTCGAGTGTAAACAACTTGATTAAATCGCACTTAGCCATGGTTTCAGTCTTATTTCAAATAATCATATAGCCCTAATAAAAGATCTTCCTTACCCAGCGTAGTTTGGATCTGCAAAAGAGTCTGTGCTCTGCGTTTTCTCTTAGATGGGACAGGGCACTCTTTATCTACAAGAACATGACAGATCTGTGTAGGTATGTAGAGCATGAGAACACTGACACTTTAGTTTAAGCTAAATGAACTGTTTAGGTACTTGTTCTGGTGTTGGTTCCTCCTGCGGTGCTGGACACAAACATCAGACCGGCATCGGTGAAAACCCCCATACCATCCTTTCCTCCTCCTGCCGTACAGCCAGTGTCATGCTTCTCTACAGCGTCCCAGATCTAAATTAACAAAGAGACCTGGTCATTTTAAGTCTGAAACTACTGAGGTTATTCTGCATCAGGTTAATTACCTTTGTTTGAGTGAGTCTGTTCTTGTCATTAAGGACATAGACCCCCTTATCTACAGCGACCAGCCCGACTCTAGCTCCAGGGTCTCCAGTGATTTTCAAGCTGAGCTGATCTCCTGGGCCATATTGTGTTGGGTCCTTTACCTCGACTTTGAGCTGTGATTAAAAACAATAAGAACAGACTTATAAATGCTGATTGTTTCTGCATTCACTTATCATGGTTTTTCAGTTCACTCACCTTTCCCATGCAGGTGTCCTTCATGTCAACCCAGACCGAATCAGACACCACCTCGGACGAGCCCACATGATAATACGCCACGAAGCGGAAGGACGGCAACATGTCTTTGGTTATAAGCAAAGACAGAGACACTAGAGCTTGTCCGTTCATCTTAAACCTGTGCACTTGAACAATCTGACCTTTACTCAAGATCTGTGGAAATAATGACAAATGAATTACATCAGTAGAATTTATATACATATATATATATATATTAATTTTTATTTTTTTTGGTATATGTTTTTTGCCAAATACACATTTGAAAACATAGTTGGGTACAATTTAATGCACAAAAATAAACTACAAAACAGCTATTAAGAGAAGCACAACAGAAACAAAAATAGGCCCTGTTTAAAATGAAAATGATCCTGATCTAGACTAGCATTCTCACTGAGTATTAGAAATAATTTCCGTATACACTACATGATGGAAACGCATGTCACTTGACCATTCATGCAGGTACAACCATACATATGTATAGCTATTTTTGTAAATCGTATGTATTTATGAATGAGGTCATACGAATTGGCACAAATTTGCTAGTTTTCATATAATATGCTTTCAAAGGAAAGCAAAACGGCGAACAAACAAATTCAGCTGATAAATTCCATGTAAAACAAATTGTGTTTTGAGTGTTTTGAGCCACGCCACAGAAAATGTGTTATTAACCACCCAGCCAAATTTGAATAAAAAAAAAACTATAAAATAAATACAGTTTAAACAAGTTAGTGCAATCTTGAAAAAAATGAGAGGTATTCTCAAATGTTGGAGGTGTGCCCACTCTCCTCACAACTGTCAAATACCTCTACGACCTGAATGTATGCTCCCTTTAGCAGCTTGTACTGTAAATTACCAAAATAATTGTGGAGTGTAGTGACTAATGGTAATGACAGGAACACGCAATCCTTTTTCACACATACTTTGTTTGCGGTCTGCTCCTGATCTGCGGGCGTTTATCAAATGTATTCATAATTTTGTAATCCAAATTGTTAGCCTATACTGAAAGTGCATTTTCAGCGTCACATCACAGTTACACAATCTTTCACAGACATACTCACGTATAAGTTCTATGAATATAAACAACATATGAAATGCATTTGGTTTCTAGATTTGTATATTAAGCTGCTCAAGCAAGCAGAAGTCGATTTTTCCTGTGTTAGGCTAGCACAAGAATTTTAAATTAAAACTCACCACTGACAGAAACAGTCAGCTCGCATGCCTTTTACATTTATGTTTGACAGATCTTAAAGAACATTTTTCTACCTTCATGACACAAGTGCATATGTTGCCTTGTTTTTCAGAAAGTGCACTTTTCGGTAACACTTCAGAATAGGGGTCCAAAATAATGCATTAGTTAAGCATTAATTAATGGTTAATTTGTTCATAATTAA